>JAPYMA010003052.1:139647-388837 GCA_035041965.1 Anisakis pegreffii
CCCAGATTCTCTGCTTTCACAAATGTATATGTGTTGTCGAGCGATTTTGCTTACTTGAGGAGAGATGGCTGATTTTCTGAAGCTATCTTAAGTAGCTCGGCGGCGCTCGTTCCAATACGTTGTATCACTACTGATCAATGTGTATATTACTATAGAGGAATTAGGGTGACCATCTTCAAACTAACCGTCTCCTCAGGTTTGCCCAATAACATACCAATTTCTTTACATCATTGGATTCCCCAGATTCTCTGCTTTCCGCAATGTACATGTGTTGTCGAGTGGTTTTGCTTACTTGAGGAGATATGGCTGATTTTTTGAAGCTATCTTAAGTAGCTCGGCGGCGTTCGTTCCAATACGTTGTATCACTACTGATCAATGTGTATATTACTATAGAGGAATTAGGGTGACCATCTTCAAACTAACCGTCTCCTCAGGTTTGCCCAATAACATACCAATTTCTTTACATCATTGGATTCCCCAGATTCTCTGCTTTCAGAAATGTATGTGTGTTGTCGAGTGGTTTTGCTTACTTGAGGAGATATGGCTGATTTTCTGAAGCTATCTTAAGTAGCTCGGCGGCGTTCGTTCCAATACGTTGTATCACTACTGATCAATGTGTATATTACTATAGAGGAATTAGGGTGACCATCTTCAAACTAACCGTCTCCTCAGGTTTGCCCAATAACATACCAATTTCTTTACATCATTGGATTCCCCAGATTCTCTGCTTTCCGCAATGTACATGTGTTGTCGAGCGATTTTTCTTACTTGAGGAGATATGGCTGATTATCTGAAGCTATCTTAAGTAGCTCGGCGGCGCTCGTTCCAATACGTTGTATCACTACTGATCAATGTGTATATTACTATAGAGGAATTAGGGTGACCATCTTCAAACTAACCGTCTCCTCAGGTTTGCCCAATAACATACCAATTTCTTTACATCATTGGATTCCCCAGATTCTCTGCTTTCAGAAATGTATATGTGTTGTCGAGCGATTTTGCTTACTTGAGGAGAGATGGCTGATTTTCTGAAGCTATCTTAAGTAGCTCGGCGGCGCTCGTTCCAATACGTTGTATCACTACTGATCAATGTGTATATTACTGTAGAGGAATTAGGGTGACCATCTTCAAACTAACCGTCTCCTCAGGTTTGCCCAATAACATACCAATTTCTTTACATCATTGGATTCCCCAGATTCTCTGCTTTCAGCAATGTATATGTGTTGTCGAGCGATTTTTCTTACTTGAGGAGATATGGCTGATTATCTGAAGCTATCTTAAGTAGCTCGGCGGCGCTCGTTCCAATACGTTGTATCACTACTGATCAATGTGTATATTACTATAGAGGAATTAGGGTGACCATCTTCAAACTAACCGTCTCCTCAGGTTTGCCCAATAACATACCAATTTCTTTACATCATTGGATTCCCCAGATTCTCTGCTTTCAGAAATGTATGTGTGTTGTCGAGTGGTTTTGCTTACTTGAGGAGATATGGCTGATTTTCTGAAGCTATCTTAAGTAGCTCGGCGGCGTTCGTTCCAATACGTTGTATCACTACTGATCAATGTGTATATTACTATAGAGGAATTAGGGTGACCATCTTCAAACTAACCGTCTCCTCAGGTTTGCCCAATAACATACCAATTTCTTTACATCATTGGATTCCCCAGATTCTCTGCTTTCCGCAATGTACATGTGTTGTCGAGCGATTTTTCTTACTTGAGGAGATATGGCTGATTATCTGAAGCTATCTTAAGTAGCTCGGCGGCGCTCGTTCCAATACGTTGTATCACTACTGATCAATGTGTATATTACTATAGAGGAATTAGGGTGACCATCTTCAAACTAACCGTCTCCTCAGGTTTGCCCAATAACATACCAATTTCTTTACATCATTGGATTCCCCAGATTCTCTGCTTTCAGAAATGTATATGTGTTGTCGAGCGATTTTGCTTACTTGAGGAGAGATGGCTGATTTTCTGAAGCTATCTTAAGTAGCTCGGCGGCGCTCGTTCCAATACGTTGTATCACTACTGATCAATGTGTATATTACTATAGAGGAATTAGGGTGACCATCTTCAAACTAACCGTCTCCTCAGGTTTGCCCAATAACATACCAATTTCTTTACATCATTGGATTCCCCAGATTCTCTGCTTTCAGAAATGTATATGTGTTGTCGAGCGATTTTGCTTACTTGAGGAGATATGGCTGATTATCTGAAGCTATCTTAAGTAGCTCGGCGGCGCTCGTTCCAATACGTTGTATCACTACTGATCAATGTGTATATTACTATAGAGGAATTAGGGTGACCATCTTCAAACTAACCGTCTCCTCAGGTTTGCCCAATAACATACCAATTTCTTTACATCATTGGATTCCCCAGATTCTCTGCTTTCAGAAATGTATGTGTGTTGTCGAGTGGTTTTGCTTACTTGAGGAGATATGGCTGATTTTCTGAAGCTATCTTAAGTAGCTCGGCGGCGCTGTTTCCAATACGTTGTATCACTACTGATCAATGTGTATATTACTATAGAGGAATTAGGGTGACCATCTTCAAACTAACCGTCTCCTCAGGTTTGCCCAATAACATACCAATTTCTTTACATCATTGGATTCCCCAGATTCTCTGCTTTCCGCAATGTACATGTGTTGTCGAGTGGTTTTGCTTACTTGAGGAGATATGGCTGATTTTTTGAAGCTATCTTAAGTAGCTCGGCGGCGTTCGTTCCAATACGTTGTATCACTACTGATCAATGTGTATATTACTATAGAGGAATTAGGGTGACCATCTTCAAACTAACCGTCTCCTCAGGTTTGCCCAATAACATACCAATTTCTTTACATCATTGGATTCCCCAGATTCTCTGCTTTCCGCAATGTACATGTGTTGTCGAGTGGTTTTGCTTACTTGAGGAGATATGGCTGATTTTTTGAAGCTATCTTAAGTAGCTCGGCGGCGTTCGTTCCAATACGTTGTATCACTACTGATCAATGTGTATATTACTATAGAGGAATTAGGGTGACCATCTTCAAACTAACCGTCTCCTCAGGTTTGCCCAATAACATACCAATTTCTTTACATCATTGGATTCCCCAGATTCTCTGCTTTCAGAAATGTATATGTGTTGTCGAGTGGTTTTGCTTACTTGAGGAGATATGGCTGATTTTCTGAAGCTATCTTAAGTAGCTCGGCGGCGTTCGTTCCAATACGTTGTATCACTACTGATCAATGTGTATATTACTATAGAGGAATTAGGGTGACCATCTTCAAACTAACCGTCTCCTCAGGTTTGCCCAATAACATACCAATTTCTTTACATCATTGGATTCCCCAGATTCTCTGCTTTCCGCAATGTACATGTGTTGTCGAGCGATTTTTCTTACTTGAGGAGATATGGCTGATTATCTGAAGCTATCTTAAGTAGCTCGGCGGCGCTCGTTCCAATACGTTGTATCACTACTGATCAATGTGTATATTACTATAGAGGAATTAGGGTGACCATCTTCAAACTAACCGTCTCCTCAGGTTTGCCCAATAACATACCAATTTCTTTACATCATTGGATTCCCCAGATTCTCTGCTTTCAGAAATGTATATGTGTTGTCGAGCGATTTTGCTTACTTGAGGAGATATGGCTGATTATCTGAAGCTATCTTAAGTAGCTCGGCGGCGCTCGTTCCAATACGTTGTATCACTACTGATCAATGTGTATATTACTGTAGAGGAATTAGGGTGACCATCTTCAAACTAACCGTCTCCTCAGGTTTGCCCAATAACATACCAATTTCTTTACATCATTGGATTCCCCAGATTCTCTGCTTTCCGCAATGTACATGTGTTGTCGAGCGATTTTTCTTACTTGAGGAGATATGGCTGATTATCTGAAGCTATCTTAAGTAGCTCGGCGGCGCTCGTTCCAATACGTTGTATCACTACTGATCAATGTGTATATTACTATAGAGGAATTAGGGTGACCATCTTCAAACTAACCGTCTCCTCAGGTTTGCCCAATAACATACCAATTTCTTTACATCATTGGATTCCCCAGATTCTCTGCTTTCAGAAATGTATATGTGTTGTCGAGTGGTTTTGCTTACTTGAGGAGATATGGCTGATTTTTTGAAGCTATCTTAAGTAGCTCGGCGGCGCTGTTTCCAATACGTTTTATCACTACTGATCAATGTGTACATTACTATAGAGGAATTAGGGTGACCATCTTCAAACTAACCGTCTCCTCAGGTTTGCCCAATAACATACCAATTTCTTTACATCATTGGATTCCCCAGATTCTCTGCTTTCAGCAATGTATATGTGTTGTCGAGCAGTTTTTCTTACTTGAGGAGATATGGCTGATTTTCTGAAGCTATCTTAAGTAGCTCGGCGGCGTTCGTTCCAATACGTTGTATCACTACTGATCAATGTGTATATTACTATAGAGGAATTAGGGTGACCATCTTCAAACTAACCGTCTCCTCAGGTTTGCCCAATAACATACCAATTTCTTTACATCATTGGATTCCCCAGATTCTCTGCTTTCAGAAATGTATGTGTGTTGTCGAGTGGTTTTGCTTACTTGAGGAGATATGGCTGATTTTCTGAAGCTATCTTAAGTAGCTCGGCGGCGTTCGTTCCAATACGTTGTATCACTACTGATCAATGTGTATATTACTATAGAGGAATTAGGGTGACCATCTTCAAACTAACCGTCTCCTCAGGTTTGCCCAATAACATACCAATTTCTTTACATCATTGGATTCCCCAGATTCTCTGCTTTCCGCAATGTACATGTGTTGTCGAGCGATTTTTCTTACTTGAGGAGATATGGCTGATTATCTGAAGCTATCTTAAGTAGCTCGGCGGCGCTCGTTCCAATACGTTGTATCACTACTGATCAATGTGTATATTACTATAGAGGAATTAGGGTGACCATCTTCAAACTAACCGTCTCCTCAGGTTTGCCCAATAACATACCAATTTCTTTACATCATTGGATTCCCCAGATTCTCTGCTTTCAGAAATGTATATGTGTTGTCGAGCGATTTTGCTTACTTGAGGAGAGATGGCTGATTTTCTGAAGCTATCTTAAGTAGCTCGGCGGCGCTCGTTCCAATACGTTGTATCACTACTGATCAATGTGTATATTACTGTAGAGGAATTAGGGTGACCATCTTCAAACTAACCGTCTCCTCAGGTTTGCCCAATAACATACCAATTTCTTTACATCATTGGATTCCCCAGATTCTCTGCTTTCCGCAATGTAGATGTGTTGTCGAGCGATTTTTCTTACTTGAGGAGATATGGCTGATTATCTGAAGCTATCTTAAGTAGCTCGGCGGCGCTCGTTCCAATACGTTGTATCACTACTGATCAATGTGTATATTACTATAGAGGAATTAGGGTGACCATCTTCAAACTAACCGTCTCCTCAGGTTTGCCCAATAACATACCAATTTCTTTACATCATTGGATTCTCCAGATTCTCTGCTTTCAGAAATGTATGTGGGTTGTCGAGTGGTTTTGCTTACTTGAGGAGATACGGCTGATTTTCTGAAGCTATCTTAAGTAGCTGGGCGGCGCTGTTTCCAATACGTTTTATCACTACTGATCAATGTGTATATTACTATAGAGGAATTAGGGTGACCATCTTCAAACTAACCGTCTCCTCAGGTTTGCCCAATAACATACCAATTTCTTTACATCATTGGATTCCCCAGATTCTCTGCTTTCAGAAATGTATATGTGTTGTCGAGTGGTTTTGCTTACTTGAGGAGATATGGCTGATTTTCTGAAGCTATCTTAAGTAGCTCGGCGGCGCTCGTTCCAATACGTTGTATCACTACTGATCAATGTGTATATTACTATAGAGGAATTAGGGTGACCATCTTCAAACTAACCGTCTCCTCAGGTTTGCCCAATAACATACCAATTTCTTTACATCATTGGATTCCCCAGATTCTCTGCTTTCAGAAATGTATATGTGTTGTCGAGCGATTTTGCTTACTTGAGGAGATATGGTTGAGTTTCTGAAGCTATCTCGGATAGCTCCTCGGCGCTCAATGCAATGTGTGTCGATGAATTTGCTCTAGCAGTATCAGGGTCACCACCTTCAAACTAGTTCTTCGCGTTTTCAAATCTTTGACGTCTTTTTATCGTCACCTTAATGATCCACTTGCTATTTCTGCATAATACACAATTCGGTTCAGCTGATGATGATGTTTATCAATCAGAGTGGATTGGCCAATAACATCTAAGGTAGTACTTACACAGCGATGACCATTGACAACATCAAAAAAAAATTTAATGCCAATAATGGCATCTTCCAGAACAATCATATCAATGATTACGCATATATCACTGTATAATTGAACGAAAATAAAAATCATTCGGTATGACCTGAAAGCAAAAAGCAACACTGTAGAATTTTACCTATCACAAATCAGCTCGAAGCAATTGGATTATGCAATGGAATGAAGAAATACATTTGTTAATGGATTATAAAGGAAATGCATCACCACATATTGGATTAGGCACGTTTGGAATACAATGAGCAAGTGGTGAGCAAGTGGTCTGTTGAGCTGTCGACGGATGAATTTTTTGTCCTTTCAAGTCATTGATTTATAGCAAATGGCAATAATATCCATTCATTGAAGAACGCAATGATGAAAGAATTGAATGTGCTCAATCGGTGATTTAAGTTTCCGAATGATTGGTCATCACCTTAACAGTTCGTCTTTGGAGTATCGAAGCAGCTGCACAGAATGGTCGAAGAACACTACGAGTCTGTTGCGACTGCGGGTTGGGGTGAAGGCTCAGGAAGTTGGGTCTTCTGAACGAACATCAACTTCCACATATAACTATCACTCATATTCAAGAAATACAAATCACGGTTCAATTCGAGCACAAATTTTACGATGTTCTTTCGTTGCAGTATCGCACTCACCAATATCATCAACGCTCCGATACAGACAAACAATGAACCGGTTACAACGAATGGCGTCTCGGATTGCTGAAATTTCAGCACATTTTCCTCCGTTTAGTTTCTTCAGTTAAAAGTTAACTATAAACTGATCTGTTAGAGGAAAATCTGGGGTTTTTTTTCGCAATGAATCTACGTGAAAATACGCAATTCTAGGAATATTCGGTAGTAAAAGAATTATCTCCGATCGAGCAAGGATATGTGACCAGATAGATCATGTAGATGTCACTTTATGAAACGTTAGAATTTACGAGAGAATTTCAATTTTTTTCATGAAATTAACCTGACAAAGTACAATGATCCCACTGAGAATAAGCATGAGACCGACGGCAAAAAGTCCAGCTACAGTGAGCACCGTGCCAGGTGAATTCGGGCCCATATTTGGTTTGATGTGCTAAAAAAAGAAGAAGCCAGAACTCAAAAGGAATCATGAAATTTCTAAAATCATAAATTGCGCACAATGAAAGATCTCAATAATTCATTGCCATTAAAATATCCAGTCTATAAACTCATTGCAAAAAAATCACATCAAAATATAAGTGAAATTCTGGCAAATAAAGTTCGTTAAGACAATTTCATATTGTAAATTTCTCAAAGGTAAAATATATGGCTGAATTCACCAATACAAATTAGTAGTAGCACAGAAATTGTTAATTGTGAATAAACTGATTGTGAATAAATTTCTCAGGAAGTCAACATTGAGAGTTGTATCGATTTTGAAAGGGAAGAGTAGAAACAAGAACGATAAGTGAGCGCACTGTTAACGACCTTATCAAACACGGGTGTCTCCATAACAAGAAGTGAATCTTGGCGTGCCGTTGAATAGTTTCTCTTTGGCACAGTCAAACGTAAGTTCATGCCAGCCGGATACTGGTTGTTCTTAAATGCTTGCACTATTTCAAACTTAAAATAAACTATCAATTAATCATTTTCAAATCAGTTCATAAAAACAAAGTTGTTATTTAAACATTTACTAAATAACACTTCATCTTAACATAATGACCTCCCCAGAATATAGATTTTTCATTGGGCATTTCCAGCACATATTAGACAGCAATGAACCTGAAAATTGTTGATTGAGATTTGAAGATTTCAAGATTCTTCTCATCCGAATATTTTGATCTTCGGATAGATATACATACTTCTGCAGTGAAATCTTTACTCACTAAAAAATATTCCCTCCTCTTGTTGCTGAAACTACATTGCGTGAATACGTAAGAAAACGGGTTACTCTAAAATCTTAACAAAAGATTTGAATGGTCAGAAAAGACCGGAAAGAGTTATCAAAAATAGATTGAATGGCAAAACAAATGGATAAACTGTATCAACGTACATCTGAACTCGACGAGGACGAAGGGCCATTGTGCTTAAGGTGCAAATCGCTCGCATTAAGCGGTGATGGATCCAACGAAACTGACTCTCTATTTGTGTGCATTTTCTTACCGCTGAAAGAGGGCGTTTATCGTCGTCGTAAACATAGATCACAAATCATTATGTTTGATCATATAACGAAGACGATCATCTACCGAAGATACACTTTTCGCAAAAACATCAAACTATCAGACATTCGTCATATTATGGAATCAGCATGGAGAATCACGAATACTTTTAATTCTTGAGCTTATGGGACTGCCCAAGTCTCCGGAATATTCCCCTACTGGAGAACTTATTAGTGTCAAATTATCAGTGTCAAATTAAAGTCTTGCTCAATCACGAGTAATATTCATGAGGAAATGTAAAAATGGGAAATTTCGATTGAAATTGTTTATATGATGTGAATATGGGACAGAAGAGAATGCACCAAAGCTTAAAGCGTTGTCATTATGCAACGTAAATGATTTATGAAGGAATAAATGATATTGGTGACTATATGCAAGAAGCACTTTATGCAGAACGTTCAAATCTCTAAAGCAAACAGAGTCTGTTAATAATGTAAGCGATGAAGCTGACTAACTGAATGAAGAAGGCGAAGAAGCTGGCAATTGCGCCCAGAGAAATGTTTTGTTAATCGTTCTTCACTTCTCATACAGTTCCAATTCAGCATCGCTATCGGCTCACACTCACACACACATTCACTGTGCAAATATTAGATGGAGGAGGAGACACGATGCTTGAATTTGAATGTTTTATAAGCGTTTTATTGTTCGTTTGTTACGTTTATTTTGCTGTGTTGCGTTCCTTCCGTTTGCTTTTTGAATGCTTACACAGCTGACAGATGGAACACCGACAAAATGTCGTCAATAAAGGCGATATACGACGTTGGTGAATGCATTTTGTTCAGTATATCTTGATAATAACGACCCAAAATTTTTTTGAGACCAGAGGAACTGAGATCCCGAATTACGTTTGGCCAGAACTACGTTTACGCATGGTTCGATGGTGCGTGCGATTGAATTCAACCATTTTGCTCATTCAACTGAGAATGGACCTCAGCTTGAACGGTTTTTCTTCAAGTAGCAATAGCTCGTGATGAACAATGAGCTAACACGTATGTCATTTGATAGATGGATTGATAACTTCGGGTGCGATTAATTTCTATCGACATCGTTGAATTTCCCATCGAAATTTTATTATCAATTTCAGTAGCAGTTCACTTGATCACTGCGATTAGCTGCTCAGTACTTCGAGCAAGAAAATACGCTTCAATTCAGGAGACTGTGGGTTTGCCAACGCTGACAATGTCAAAGTTTAAAGGTGATACATTGCAGAATCTAAAGTTTAATGATCTGCATCGGATCTCACTCGCACGTCTGACTGCTCTGCTCGACCAAATGCACAGGATCGGAACACTTTTTGCTTAACTCAAGAAAGAATAAGAAATTATGTTTTAAATGAAATCGTTGAACTAATACTTCCATATCATTACAATCAATATTTTGGCAATGTACAAAATCGTTGATATTGCTGCCAATCTTACCAAACTGATCATCACCATCACCAGTGATCATAAGATTTTACTGATAGAACGCTTGAAATGTGCATGACAACGGAAAATTTATCACCTTATTTGCATTTGGTTTATTACGGTTGATGATAGCCGGAAGTTGAATCTAACACTGAAAAAATATCGCATAGTGTTTGAAAATAGATCTGTCAATAAGCTAAAATGAACATTTCGAAATGAACAACTGTAATGACAGTCAATATCGAACAGGTTCGTGGTCCTGAGTATAATTGTGAGGCGGATGACTCAATGAATATCGATGGCTCTGAGGATTCTTAGCGAGCGAGAGAGGAAATTTCTTCGGTTGTTCCAACAAATGAGTTTAGATAAAATAGACTTATTGCAGTCATGAATTTTATTGCATAAAAATTATTTTTATGATTTTGCTGTCAGTTCATAACGAGCTTTTAGATATAAATCAGGAATTTGTTCGGAAAGATTTCGATGAAGTGCAAAGAGATAAAATTCCCTCTTGTTGCATAATGAGAATGAAAGAACTGATAGATGCATAAAAGGTTGACATGAATTATTGGAAATAACGATTATGAGAACATATTTTACATTACGATATTCCTCGAAAACGGATCAGATCAAAATAATAAATGAGTAGAAGTCATTGCATTCACACGATAGTTAACTGGAAACAATCACAACCAAAAGGATTTGCAAAATAAAATTACAATTAATAACCTTCACAGTGCAATTTGTTAACTAAAAAAGTTCCCCCATTACGAATGACTCAAACTATGTGGTAATCTCAAGAGACTGATTGTATTTCAGTTAATGTGCGGTTCCCAATTTTAAGACAAATCAAAATGTCACCGCAGTACTCAATATTTCTCATTTTGAGCCTTTCTCAAATCTCAAGCGATTGCGGGCACAAGCCGAAACGTTGGGTAGTTTGCAATGCTAATACTGGTAAAATTTCACTCCAAACCTTTCCAGTTCATGGTTTCTCCTTCTGAACTGAGCATGTCTATGACACGATGGAATAGAAACGTCAAGAAATAAGATATTACTGACGATATATCATTATCTATTTTCGTATTATTATCCCTCCAAAACAACACTATAAAATGCAACAATTAATACAAAATTGAGCAATGATTCAATTTGAATTAAATTAATTCAGAAAAAATTTTAATAAGGAGAATAAATGATGAAATATTGGTTCAAATCCGAACTAAATATGCATCTCGCATCAGATTGGATCGTTGTTGTTTCCAACGGCCTTTCAGAATACGCATATATGTCATGCGGAATCTGGCATTGCAGAGTGCGTAACAGAGCGGATTTATAGTCGAATTGATATAGCAGAGACAATATCCGATATGGAAGTAAACTTCCGGTATTGAGTGCTTGTAGAACGCTTCCCAACAAACGATCACTACAATTCATTAGATCAATCACAACGAGTCGAATCAAACAGAAAAAGAATCCAGGCACGAAACTTTTACACTCTTGATAAATCACAGCTTCAATTTTCAACTACGAAATGATTTCAGAGTTCAGAGGCTGCGAGTAAACAGTCGATTTAGGTGAAATTCAACTGATTTCAAATCAGATTTCAAATCGGATTAACCGAAAAATTTAGACTCAAATTATTGTTCCAACTGAATATTGATTCATGCCTTCAGCAGTAAGAACTGATGAAGACAGCAATACGCATTGTGCAGCTGATAATAACGAACCGTTGTAAGGAGTCCATGTGATAATGAACGCGAAAAGAATCGCTGATAACGTTTTCGCGGCCTTGCTCTCTTGTTTCCTCTCATTCTTCCGCCTTTCTTTATCACTTTTGCGCTGATCGTCTTTGCCTGCTTGCCTAAAGTTTGATGCTTATTAACACTACCGAATTGATCATTAACGATGATCAATTCTGAATCGATTAGACAATTATGAGCTCTATATGATCACGTTCAGTTGTCAACATATAGAGCTGATAAGAACGATAGGCTCTATTCACAACTGTAACTTCATCTGAAGCAATATTCCGTTGAAAACCCACTTCGAGAGTGGCCTTCCATTCGTGGAAGCATCATAGTTGGTGATTGACTTTCGCGAGTCGTTCAAATGCTCGTTGGTATTGTCACTAACAGAGTGGATTCTGCTGGGCGTGCGGATTTGCGCATTCAATGAATCCATTCGGCTGTAACGGAAATATGTAAGTGAGTAGATGTGAGTGAGGATCGACTCGAATATGATAATAAAGTCCGCCGCATTGAAAACTTCAGCGTGAGGTTTAAGAAGCAGTTGGAATTAATTTTGGTAACAGGAAACATGCTGTCGAATAAAAAATAAGTATGTCTGTTGTGTGCATCAACAATCTATTGTTTTTCTCCAATAAAACTACATTCAACTCAACTTATTTTTCGTTTGACACATGCCAATACAAAATTCATTTTTTTAATGTTGGAAATTAAGTATGAATATAATCCAAATCTACTTCGTTAGTATTATTCAACTTTCAATATTATCTCTTTGCCGCACCCTTTCAATAATACTTCATTATCAATCCATTCAGTTCAAGAGGTAAATTTTGAATTGATCACGTTCATCCACTCAGAGAGCTTGTCATAAGATAAGCCAAGAGGTAACCAACCCAGGAAGTTCGTCAGCCTCACAAGAAGACAGCCGTACTGATGGTCGCTTACCCTCTCCATCTTTCAACTCGATCAGCACTGTGTAGGTCGGAGGTCGATCAACTTTCCGTGACCTAAACTGTCCACTACTATTTCGGTAATGACCACTCATATCGGACGTTTTTTTGCTGCTGTCCTAAAAGTTCATTTTTTGAAAGATTATCATGAAGTAGCACTTGTAAGGAATGTAATCCAATGTGTTGTTCTGACAAGACTTCAAAAACACAATGTTTCAAAACGATCGTTAAAAAAAAAACGGGATACTGCTCGGTGAAACTCTCGCACAAACTTTATGCTGTGATAGCGATGGACTACGATGAGGTGAGTGTTTGGAGTTCGGTCGCCGCATAGAGCCCATACTGCTACTTCTCAGTGAGGTATCGTCCGCAGCGACACGTGCGGTCACATCGCTACTGCTATCATCGGAAGAGATTCCGCTTCTACCCAAACATGATCTCAGGCAGGATCGTTTCCGCGTTTTCGATTCTTCTCTGAAAATTCCTCGGGTCGTCATCACGAAATTGAAATACTCAGCTCGATAACACTTTGATCTCCATCGATCAAAACTGTTGCTGATCGAAAATTTTCAAGTCAATTCATCAAGAAATGAATACGATAAAGATGATCAGTTCAAGGATGACAATAGAATATCGTTCAGAAACTGAAGAGAAGTACTACCTGATTCCATCCGGATATCGAATCGCAGGTAATAAGTTATTACGATTGAAGGAATTTTTCGCAGTTAGTGATGTTGATGAGGTTGTTGAATGAATTTCACGTTTGCTCAATGACTGCCTCAACTGAAAATTCTCAATGAAAATCGTTAACCTTAATGAAAAAATATCATTCTTGTCAAATCAATTATCATTTCAGCCATCAAAACCATTCACAAGGTGCTTGTGGCCGTCCTGATCAGAGATGCACATTTTTGTGTATTATACAAAAACACAACATTTACATCGATTCACAATAGTTTCACTTGTTCCACTATATCAACTGTAAACCGATCATTCCGCATATCAATTGTATTACATATGCATAGTCACATATGATAATGAGTGCTGAAACGTTACAGAAAGCGATTTCAACGATCAACCAGTGCACGATAGCAGCAGTGATAAACACAAAAATAATCCTCATACTGATAGCAATAATGATACTGACAATGATAAGCAGCATGACACTGTAGTCGATTCGATGTTCCATTTGCGCGTTTAAGTGCTTGTGAAGCATTCGTCAATAATCAAGCATTTATTTGATCCGTTCAATGCCAACAATATATATTTTAAGAGGTGCGAAAAGAGTGCTTTCATATATGCTTGTAACAGAACTCATCCGATTTCTTATCAAATGCCATCATCAAGAGATACTTTCAGACGTTGGAACGATAAGAAGGCGAAAATTTTCAGTGACATTCAAGACGTTGGTGCTAACGGAACGGAAAGAATTTATCGAAAGTGATGACAGGTACCGGTATATCCATCTTATCACTGGATACATCCCATACTATCAGAGAGTTCAGAGATGGCCATAGAATGTGATATTTATGACCGACTGATAAGATCAATTGTGCATAGTTGCATATATTTTTGTACACTTACGTTCACATTTGGTGCGCCCGCAATTCTTGATGTACTCGCAATAAGAGAGGCGATTCGCTGGAATTTTTGAGTTTCGAGTTGTTTTGTCATATTACTTGCCCGATTACATCAGCACATTTACTACATTTTCACCGGCTAATCCTAATTATCATTGCGTTCAATCTATACATTCCACTGTCGACGGGAAGTTAGTTGAACGTGTTATAAAGCATTCAATGCTTTATTTCGTTTTATTTACTCACACCACTTTCGTAAATTTTGTTTTGTCACATTACTAATCCCAACGGATTAGTAAGGAAAGTGGATTAGCAAAGAGACAATGATAGTTCCCTGCCGAATATAGTAATCGAATGGTGTTGTTGATCAAATTGTGTTTCATCGGTTAAAGAGGACCTTACAAATGGAAGCAATGAAAGAAAGTTCATTGCACAGGCCAAACGGATCAATTTGATTTGTCTGGCTATCGCCTACTGATGGGATAAGACCTAACGATCTCCTGACTGTTTCAGAGATTAAGAACGCTGTACTGCAACAATGTGATTCCACTGAGATAAAATAATTGAAAATTTCATATTCTGTCCAAATATACAAACATCTGAAGCATTGATATGGACAATTCTCATTCAGCAGATAGAATGCAATAAACTTACTTGTCCAGCCTGCAGGCGTGTCATTTCCTTCTGACGCTTTTTGGTCTCGTAATAAACTCTCGAATAGAGTACAATCATAATCGAAAGTGGCAGATAAAAGGCTGCAATTGCAGTGCCAACCGAGGCGAATTGATTCGTCTCGATAAACTGCACTACGCATTTTTCTTCATTCGTAAAACGACCTGTGTAATGAGCAGAGGAGTTATGAGAATACGGTAGAGGCAGCACACATGATGATAACTCGGCAATTATAGGATAAATAAGAACATGATCCGGATGAATAATATCCGCTGTTGAGATGATGTGCCGAATATGGAACTCATTTGCTAATTTCATTATTCATCATTTTACTAGTTTCTGCGAATAAATTTTGCTTTAATTGAATCCATTGTTTCTAGATTTGGTCTTTTGCTTCTATATTGATGATCCATCACAATGATCAATTTATTCCGACAATGAGCATATTTTAGAAATTGTTCACAATTTGTGAATGTATTACGTTTCCTATGGGAATTTTATCATTGGAATGCGCTTGTTCGCAAAAGCTTGATATTATCATCGTTATCATTGCCGAGTTATTCAACTTGATAAAAAAGAGTACTTTCGTAGACATTCTAAAAAATCCCAGTGACCGAACCTTCAATATGAGGCCAGCTGATGATCCATGGTGGCCATAGAATTAACGATATAATATAAGTGCTGGCGATCATAGTCAATGCCTTCTTTGCTGTCCGCCTTAAGGTGATTTCGAATTTAATAATTTCATCAAGATAACGAACCTCATGCATTCGCATTGAGAAAATTAATCAGAGGTTCTGTCTCACGAATGATTTCATAGTGAATGTGGAGATAAGATCGACTTGGATAGCATGCTCTGGATAATTTCAACGAATTAACCACATTTGTATCTAACTAATTGTGGAATATTGATATTCTGTGAGTGTAGGAATGTAAAATATGAGATAAAATTAATGCTTACCTTGGACGATAGGTGAGTGGTCTGGTTACGGAGAAGTATCTATCAAATGAGATCAACAATAAATTAAGTACAGACGCATTCGACATGAAATAATCAAGACATAACCAAAATTGACACATCGTGTAACCAATACCCCAATGCGTATCAACAGCCATATAATAAGTCATCAGAGGTATAGACACTATTCCTGCAACAACAACTTCCTAGCATTCATTATCTGCAAATAATCTGTACATTCTTCAGTAACTCAAGGATATGTATAAAGAAAAGAAGCTCTTTAAGGATGAGAAATATTAGTGGTGAGTCCTCAACAGGTACTCATATACATCCCTTTGATCAACATGTTGATCCATCAATCCTTTGCTTTGAGAAACGGAGAAATTGAAAAGGAGGATTGGATTATTCATTTGCAAAATGTTAATGAAATTGTAATTGCAGATCATTATTCGAGAAGAGCACAACTGAATTTCTATAAATTCATCGCATAGAATCAATAAAGATTCAACCAGAGAATTCTACAACAATATTCAGTGCATTTTCACCAACCAATCGCGATATCCGCAACTGCTAGACTGAACAGGAAGTAATTGCTGATCGTTTGCAGCTGCTTATCAATTTTGAAGCTGACCATAACCATCAAATTGCCCACTGTTGTTAGGATGGCAAATATTGAGCCTATCGCTACTATACACATAAATCTGAAATTAAACTCTACATGAGATCCGTTGGCATGATCCATTCGGATATAGCCAAAAATGTAAAAATGTCAATTGGAAAGTATATATTGTGAAAAAAACGATTGTAGAGCAGTACTTTGGGCAGGTCAATGTTTCTTCTGCCGAATGAATTCACAATCGAAGAGATTACAGTCTTGGGATAATTCAGATAAGAATTGACGATTTGGAATTCGAGTGAATGTTAGTGATTGGAAAATGAAAAATTGAACCGATCACTTTTTGGTATTTGGGAAAACGAACTTTGTTTGATGCCATTGTGATTTGGCGGTCTGATCGGTTTCATTGTACACTGACTGATTGGTGAAGAGTCGAACTGAGGTTGACGACATGGTCGTTAGAGACGAGAACTCAGCTGAATCGTCAATGAAATCAGCTATTGACAACGTTGTATTCGAGGTTTGAGGTGATAGGGTAGATGAAAGAATCTGAACATTCCCTTGATAAAATTAACCTTTTGTTCGATTATATTGATCTGATATATTGGCGAATATTTCTGATACAATCAGAGTGCGTGTTCATTACTCACTGTTGTAGTTGGTTTCCTTGCCAATACTATCAGATCATGATGATGAGCATCCATATTTTGTTAAAAATCAAACAATATCCAGGTCCCAGATCTCAGAGTATCGTGTCTTATTTGCATAAAAAGTTTTAAATTTGATGTGAGATGGTTCAAATGTTCCCGAGATTGAGGCAGACAATGCTCTGGTTTAACTTCAAAAGATTTCAATGCGATATTAGTAAAATGTTGATACAGATTGATGGATAATGTCATGATAGATCGATCGAACAGCGATAAACTCACTTGCATAACCATTTCGAAAATTTTGGTATGCTTAATGGATCTGGAGGCGCGTAGTCGATGTTGCGATGAGGCTACTGCAGCTGCCTCTAGGGCTGCACGAAAAGGATCACGCATATCGATGCGTACAGAACCTTTTCAACACCTGCAACAAATCTCTGAGTAAATCACCGCAATTTATCACGTAAATCATGAACCCTTACCACTCATCACGGTTCTCATCAACTGGTTAATCTATCGCAGTGATTCTCGTAGGGGGTGAGAGTACCCATTTTGGATAATTTGGAGGTATCTAGGAGTAATGGACGGCGTCGGGAAATTAGAGTTTCGTGCAATTGTTATTTTGTGAAAGAACGCCATTGTGGTGGTGTTTTTTTAAACTTAGGAAAACTACTCATTCTCCTAATTTCTGAGTATTATTAGCTCGCCCTAGCCTAACAGGGCTTTCATTCTTTTCCTTGCTGCTACAATCGCTCTTACAGCTTTTATTACCAAAAGTGTTCTCTTCTGCTAAGTTCTCATTCATTTCATTCAACAATTAAACTCAAATCCTCATTCTATCAAATGAACTCTATAATTGATCATTTGACTGTCAACCGTTGTTGAGCAATAATATTCGATTGCTGTATTGTTGATTTCGGCTATCAACACTCATCAACGCAGCCAGTAAATAGTATTTGCTATGGAATGAGAAATTGATGTGAACTGTGAAGTGAAATGAGACGAAGTGAATGAGAAAAAGTCATGAAGAGAACGATATTCACATGTGATAGGTATGAGAGTGAGTAGAACACGTCTGAAAGGAATGAGAGTCCATGTAAATCAGTTTGAAGTAAGCATGTCATAGACAATAGCTTTTCATACAATCAAAATCGGTTGCAATAATGAGCAACACAACGGTCTGACAACAGTGGTTCTCAAAGGAAGCGCCCGTTTTCGGTAATTTAGAGATGTCAGGATGGGAGGAAGGGAGGAAGGGGGTGACGACAACCTGCCAGATCATAAAACGGGATTATGGAGCACCCGAACGTGAGATGCACTGATCGATCGTTCAAATCACTATTAGCATTTTGGTCAGGTTTTGAGTTTTTGTCATCGTAATCAATCAAAATCACTGTTAGCATTTCTTCACTAGTTGCTAAATCAATGCCAGAGAAATGAAAGGTCAGGTTTTGAGTGTGGTCCACGATGTTACATCTTATAAGAATTATCCTAATCGTACGTGTAACGGTATTAATTACTGAACGATCCCGCAGTTAATATTCTTTCAATTATAATGTAAAGCAATGAGCGAGTGTTCGAATGATATTCTCCCAATAGAGGAATATCATTTGAACAGTTGATTTAGCTACAAGGCAACGCTTGTACAGCTTATAGTTAATGTTAATTGATTTCGGCATTAAAGTGAATCGATATGGATTGAAAACGATTATAGCCAAAGAAAGTTGCGAAATTCTTTTTCTTGTGAAAAAAAAAATGGACGTCGTGTCGTGTCAATTCCACTTTAGTCGATGAATTCTAATCGATTATTCGGAAATTCTGAGAAGTTGATTTTTCGTTTATTGCACTGAGCATTTCACGATCAGACAGAAGGACCACTTGAATTGGTCAGTCAGTGTTCATGAACAAAGCACAACACAAGTCGTGCTACTTTAAAGATTCGTAGAATTTGTCTACATATACCCTTTCTAAGGCATCAATGATGCATATTGATTTGCGAACAACAGAATTTGTGTTTGATCGTTTAGTTTGTTGGAAATCATTGCTTGTTCAATTGTTTGTTTATTCAATTCTCATACAATAAACAACTCGAAGTGCTCAAGAGTGTTTCAGGTGAACAGTTGAAAACAATAGAAAACAAAAACATCCCCTTCCTTAGGCGTCATAACACCGTAGGAAACAAACGTTCGATGATCTGAAGTGTCCAAATTTGTGGTGTTTGACTGTGCAGAAATTAGAATTGTCACAAAACATGATCGTTTGGCAATCAACTGGCAATCTCATGAATTGACTAGCTGTCAGCCAACATCAAAAAACAGAATGCAAGCCAGAACAATCACTATGAAAGGGCACATACCAGCACAACATTGATGGATGAACCAATGCCCGGCTCCCGAAAAACAAAGTGCAAAAAACTATGCTGCTGTAACTTTTTTTTGGGTTTCAAACAAAATCACATCTCATTGTCAGCAGACATGGGAAAAATTGAATGGGACTATTTGAGTAGATTGTTGGTAGTTTATTGATTTGCTCGTACAAGCAAGAAAATTTCTCACATCAGCAATGAAACTGACTATGAGACAGTACTTCCTGAGAATATAGCGCAGAAAAAACATCCATTGAAGACACATGGTTCTGATAACTGTTCAAAGGTTGTTCAAGTATACTGAATGAGCTGCTCCCAGTTCTAGTGCAAAATACGGTGTAGGAAGCATAAAATTGAAGTCGTGAAAGGCTTTCAACAGTCAAAATAACCGTGACTTCATATGTCACATACAATTTCTTAGTTAATAATAGTGCTGCGTTATTGTATCCAACTAGTTTTCAAAAAATCTGATCCGGTCTGCAGATCATACACTGCACATTGATAAGTTCAGGCAACGATAACCTAGCGATAATTTCATGCGATGCTCGGTTTATAGAGAATATTTTGCGAGGGAATAACAATTACTTTAATAATTTTACAGTAGTAACTATTTTGATGATAGTTGTTGCTATTTCGAAAACATCTGAAGTGATTGCAAAATGATGAGATTTGAAGAGCGGTTTGAAGGCGATCGAAAAAGAGTGGAAGAATTGCTTATATTGCTCTTTGATATTCCAGTCACTGAATGCTACAAAAATTCATCGATGAATAACAGTGCATTGGGTAAGGCAGTAATCGAATGAGTATGATGGGTGAGTTGTTGGGTTGAATGAAAGAAATGAAGAGAACAATTCGAAAGAGATTATTACAGAATGACAGATAAAATGGATCTTATCAGAAGCTGATGATGTTGTGATACGGTAATTGTTCTTGTCTTTTTATTCTTACATGCATGCGAGGAGAATGCCTGATACGGGCAGTATAGCGCTCTATGCTAAACGTTATTGTATGATAATTATTATACAACAGTAAATGTAATGACATTTTTTGCGATGGCAAAAGTAATAATTATATTAATAATAACATGGAGATAAAAATTTTGAGGATGTTGACTAAGCGAAGCGGAAAATATGGATGGAAAGCCGATTTGTTTGGTTCTGATGGTTGATGGGAAGAATGTGCGTAGTTAAGAAATTGCTTGAAGGATAGAGAAGGCATTTAGGCAGATGCTTAGATGGAATGATGAAACGTCCAAAGCGTTGGCTTGAAGTGAAATGATTTGAAGTGAAGAGTCTGGAAAAGAGGACAACTAAGGATAAAAATCTTTCATTCAAACTTACTTAAACTCACTACTTAGCTTCCTTCCATCATATAAAATCCCACTATCAAAAGGTTCTCGTTTTTTTTGCCATCAACTTCATACATACTGTGACTACATCATGCAATATTTGCTGACGTATTGTCTGTCAGGCCTTAAGCAGAACCGATCCCTGCCAATCATTCTTACAGGATAAGATCAATGCAAAGTCAACATCATAAACTACCTGTTGCCTAAACGGACAACTTACTAAACCACATCATTGGTATGAGTGTAAATTCGTAGATTTTTTGAAATATCCACACTGACTGCAATCATTTTGCTGGAATTGAATGCATAATTTGATAAAATATGTCATGTCTTCTCCACATTGTTCCATACGTAATGAATAAATCCATATCAAAGTTGAGCTGTTTGCAGTGTTATAGTATGTTTTCATGTTCAATGGCCTAGTGTTATTCAAAATTCGTAAATTAAGATTTTAGTTTGTTCGTGTATGCTCGAGGAGCACTGACTCGCCGAAACACCATGACCATCATCATTTGTGGATATCAATAATCACGAAAAAGTTTATTTGGAATCATTTCAGGAAGGAAAACTCGATTGACAGAATGAAAGTTATAATAGCGATCAAAGATGTATGTGATCGTGAGCGTACGTGCTTAAATACAAAGAATTCTCAAATTACCTTATCGTTGGAGTATCTAGCACTAAGAAACTGAATACTTTGGAAAATGTTACATGCAAAATTTTGGAAGGAAGAATGTATCATTGGAAATTCCGAAAAAAAAATCGCCAATTCAGGAGAAAGGGTGCAATATTTGAAAGAACACGCTGATCGGATATTAGATAGGAAAAAATGTGATTGGCATATGACTTAGCAGATAAAAGATTTCATAGATTTAGGGGCAATTGAAGGGAACATATCGGCATATGTATATTCGAGCTGAGTGCATGTATATTCGTCGGATTTCTTCTCTGGTTGTGTTTTGAGTCGAATCAACGACATGCTTGCTCTAAGCAGCCAGGTAACAAACCTCTCAAGAAATTTCACTTCGAATCACCTACAAAAAAACACTTCCTTTGTCGGGAAGCTGTATATTTTACCATGAAATGGGACGCAAAGTTACCGACATATGAAGTACTAGCACAAGAATGCGTATGTTCACAGCGAAAGTGAGGAACTCAAAAAAACAATTTTTGTGAGAATCGAAACAGAAAGAATGAATGGATCAAAGATGAGAGTATTTCGCAAAGGAAATGAAGATACACTACCTCGATTCATGCGTGAAAGTTGTGACCGTTCAGGTGAGTTTCGACGGCGACTAATAGATGGAAAATGCAACTGAATGTACGGTGAAGGAGTCTATGTGCTGACAAGAAAATTAATCGCTAATTCAAAACTTTCGCTTAATTGACAAATTGATAGTGACAATGTCCGTGAATCAATTATGATAATGAAGTGAAAATGCATTTGCTGCCTGTTTTTTTTGATGAATATTTAATTGTTTTAGAAAGGATAGTTGAGTGGTGAAAAAATTCCTGTGTGCGATGAGTTCACAACACTTATAATAAACACTCTGTCGTCGAGCTTAACTTATACCGTAATTGTTTCAGCAAACAAAATTATTCGATTTAAAAGCAGAGCGATTTCGTTGTGCAATCAGCAATTGTGGCTGTAATTTTGGCAGCATTTTGTGGCTCGATTCGAATATTAACAATGACAGGCAATGTTTCAGTGGAGTAGTGCATCAAACAATGCATTCGAACATTCGAAAAATTCAGAAGTTTTGGTTTTGTTGCTGATTACACGAAATCAAATTCAGAAGGCAGAACATTCAGAAGGCATTCGAAAAATCATTTTGGTTTTGTCGCATCTTCGGTTCGTCCAGAAACTTATAAAGTCGCAGTTTGAAGAAAGAAGAAAAAAGCAATGAAATCTGCCGGTGATGGTGCATTTTGTCGATTGGTTTGTTTCACATAATGCAATCAATAGCTTCATTGCTCGAAAAGTGTGATAATTCATCGTTTTGGGCTTCTCTCAAGGGTCATTGTGTAGATCCTTTAGCAGAGAGAACAACCAACTAATCGAACAAATCCAGAACGATGCAGAAAGAACACATTCTCAACAAAACATAATATGTGATTGATGCAACATCCTCTAATAAAGAATCTCTGAAGTAGGTAGCTTATGAACGAGTGTTTTCAATCGATGATATTAGCCTGATAATAGTCTCAGAATCGATTGTTTCATCGCAATGGGCTCGATCGATTGACGTTCATTCAGTGAGATCAATTCACTCCGATTGCGCACTTGTGATTTCAGTTAATCAAAATTGTTGTCAAACTGATTTCAAAGATTATAGCTTCAAGATTTAGAAGGCAACAACAGCTCACTACATCCCCAAGATATTATTTAAAAGAATATTCCATAAGCAAACAACGAAGAAATTCCACGAATGAATGTGAAAAACTCTCGAATAAATTCTTTCACAAAAAACACTGTGCGTAAAATAATCAAATACAATAATCAAATATGTAGCATTTTTTGCTAAAAATCTTTGCGTCCAAGATCCACCAAAAAATGCTACTTTCGACAATAAGAAAACCTGTGAGCAGAAACGTTAATTTCGAGACAAAAGCATCGCTTAGGGCAGAAAACTATTGAAGAATTGACAAGAAATGAAGAGAACTGACTAGAACTGATAATCTTACGATGAATTCATTCAAGCGGCACTTTAATGGAAGTAAGTAAAACACTGAAAGTGTGCTGCTTGGAGTAAACGTAATATAAATGGTGTTCGTTTAGTGGTAGTAAGTCACAGCAATGTAACGAGCATCAATCCATCCGTCTTTCTCGAACAGCACCAGGAAGACTCGCAATGAAGAGGAGATAAGCCTTCTTCGAGAGTGTTCAGCACCATCTCGTTCAGTGCCTATTTCCTTCAGCTTTCGGTTGGTGAAGTTAATTCCACATCAACACTTCCAACCGGACAAGATCTTCAAGAAAACAAATCTCTCAACATGCTAACTTTGAAGCAACAATCTTTCACATATGTTTGCAATATGCTAGCCTAGAATCTTTTCATTCATTTGTCATATTTTTATCATGATATTTTTCTGTCAAGTTATTAATCAGTCGATCAATCAGATTCGGATGTAACTCATCCTTGCCAATGATAAATCGCAACTGCAGTCCGTTAAATTTCCAAAATGAGATGTTGTGGTCTTCACGGAGCAGTTGATGTGAACCTTCGGAAATAGCATTATTGTCTTCTTTGTTAAATCATTGACTCGTTGCATTTCCAAACAGAGTGAAGACGATTTTCTAACGTTGGTACGCTTCAAAAAAACAAAACAAACTGCACTCACAGTGTACTTGGTAAATGGGTTGGCGGTTATTTTCAAAGGCGATCTTTGGGAGCTCGATTCGTGCAACAACAATAACACATAGTAGTGGGATGCTTGATAAATTTCAACCATTCATAATGTGAAGCAATTTTGTTTTTATTTTGTTGAGGAGTGCAACTCGAGAGCGATAGATGAACGTTGTTTTGAGGCGTGCAATATGAGAAGAATGCTTATTAATCATGAAAACATATACGAACACTATAACGTCGTCTCAATTGAACGATGGATGAAATGAAGAGAGGTTTGTGCAAGATTTGTGCATAAGCATAAGTGTAATCAATAGAATTTGTTGGAATCTGAACGATGAATGATGTTTTTATGGATGGATATTCGACGTTCTCAAATATTGCACGACGACGACAGCAAATTCACTCGTTACTTAATCCCACACATTATAGGACCAATGCCATTTCTGTACGGTTACTCCCATCCACTTCCACACACACAAATTTGTTTTTAGTTTTACCTCTTAACTTTAAATCTGAGCGAATTTCACGATAATGATTTCCAATCAAGACGAAGCGCACTAAAAGGCGGCGTGAAGACAGCCATCCGCTGTCATATGGTCATGAAGCCACCAGCCATCACTCAAACAATTTGATCGATGATCAATAATGTTATCTTCTTATGCACTCGGCTGAATCACTTCAGCACAGTCACAAGCCTTCCGTACAAAGTCGCTGGATTTATTGTGACGATGGATTTACGGATCATATCGTTGCAGCAGCCATTCAATCAATCAATCATCTATTATGAAGAGAGATTGAATTGCTCCCTAAGTACTGATGAGCAAAGGGGCGAGTACACATGGAACGAAATGTTTGCACATAAATCCACTGATAGATTGAGGCGAATCAAAACTTGGAGTAACAGACAGACGACTGATGAAAGCAGCAGCACTAAACGATTAACTGATTGCTCATTTGCTGATTTGATTCGATTGGTTTTTATTAATAGCTTAACTGACTTGATGGAACGCTTCGTCGAACTCGAATGGGCAAATCGAAGCGAACATGCATTTAAGCATGGATGTTTGTGTGCATGATGCATGATGAATGCATTTGGTGAATGTTCTTAGATAATTACACATTGTCATTACCGATTTCGAAACAATTACAGTACCAGGCCCTGATACTGACCAAAAATCTTTTGAAACACATCACAGATCCATATACTCCCATCCATATAATAATCCTACTCACAGATTAGTGAAAACGAATATAAAGTTGAGGAATGAACTTTTACAACTTCATTCAAGTTGAACATACCTATTCAATATAAATCACTATCTCATCAAAATATACAGTAACAAACAATTGTGACTGCTGATAATATAAGAAACGATAATAATGATAATAATTGTAATTATAATTACAGTAATACCAATAATAACAATAATGATAATAATGACAACAGTAATTAAAAAATAATAACAATAACAGCAACAATAACAACAATTAAGTTGATTCAAAAGTTCAGCGAAAAAAAATTAATGAGCTGACAATTGAAGTGTAATATATGAGCTGTTTCCACGACTATTCAGTTATAAAAAATAGTTTATGTGTTGAATCAGTGGCTGAAGAAGCATTTGATGGTTTGTTTGATTTGACGATAGATGTGGATTGATGAGACAAATAATGGATTGCAAGGAACGAGTAATCTAACTGCTCGTCCAAATCACATTCGCACAACACCAACACCAAACAAAGCTGAGATATAGCAAGACAGATAGATGTGTTCGCTTGGCTGTTTTGATTATATCATGCATGTGGATTTAGTTGAATTTGTTTGTTTGTTTCTGCGTACTAGTGCAACGACGAGTTCATGTAATCCACCCATAGCAAATCACCACGATCTACTCGAATTTCTCTTAAAACTCATCTCAAATTTCGCAATTCACTTTCATTCCTCCGTTCATTCTTTCATCTAGTGGAACCTTTTTTTGCACTTGTTGGTTTGTAAGAAAATCGGAAAAAAGAACACCAACACAGCTTAAAAGTCATATATCAGTTCCCAGTTTAGGGCTGGGTAGTCTAGTTTGGATGGATGGATGGGTTGCTGAATGATGGATCAACAGATAGGTAGCAGCCATCGCTGAATCTTTTTTTAAATGTAATTTTCCAACTCATTTCACCAGCAAGAATCAGTTCCATGAGAAAGTCAAATGCTTTCCTAATGATGATTTAAAACGGTGAAGTTGAAAGTCACGATTCAGGGTGAGATAGCGCGAGACCAGTAAGATCAAGGTTTGTTTCAAATCAGTGAAAGTGTTGTTTCTATTTCAATCAGACGTAGCAACATCAAATTACAACAGCATTGACTGCATAGATAGTATTTGTTTATGGCGTTGATCCAAGCCATACACTGCTGCATAAATTTATGCTGAGAATACCTCATTGAGTGTGATTTGTCGACAACAAGCAGCAGCAGTCACGCAAATCTACGGCACAAACACATATTTGGTTGTAATTATATGATGGTCTCACTCGAATTATAATGACGACGAGAAATAACAGCTGGTAAACGTTTTGGAGGTATTTCATTCAATTGAGCAACTAGAATTTGGATGACTGATAGTGTTAATGGTAGTGTTATCACAAAACTGCTCAACAATGCGATATCAGTTCGACTAAGTTTGACAGGTTTTCGAAGAATGACTTTGTGCTCTTGGTACGATAATATTTATCTTATGATTTTTACTCGACAAGGTTGAAAAAAATAGAAAACATTCTTTGTGACAACTGTTCAATATATTGAACTTTCTGCATTGAAATCAATTTTGTGAGTGCTGCTGAACTACTGGCTGCATTTGATGTTGAAGAATCTTGATCGGTCCGAAACAAAGAAAGAAATGATTTGAGAGGTGAACTGAGCAAAATCATCGATCATTCAATGCCCGAAAAATTTATCATTGGACTGATAGTTGTGTGGCGTTTACGATCAGCGATAAAACTAGCTGTTCAATGGGCAAAGTAGATATAATCCTCACACTCAGTTCGAAAAGATATCTGCAGGTGGAAATATTCTGTTAATCTCAGTCCAAATTGAAGTCTGAAATGGAAATGTGGGTGCGATTTTTTCGAGAGAAGATAGCTGGAGTCTAATAGTAAGGATGAGGATGAGAGGAGAATAAGATATTTATAATTCTTGTAATTATGCAAATGAATAGAAATAAACATGGATGATTAAAGAAAAGGTAAATTGCAAGTAATAAATAAGAGTGCGGTATGGTGTGCTCTGATAAAAAAAGGAACAAAAGAATCTTCAATGGCATTCATTACATGAATTTGATTTATGTTGAAGTTCATTGCTGTGAGTTGTTGCTTGAGTGTTAAGTGAAGGAAATATAATGCAAATTCATGCATATCCATTCACGGCCAATACTTCTAAGTACGTGGACAATTAGAAGTAGATACAATGTCCAGCATATAATGTCCAGCTGGGAAAGTCTTGCAAACTCGTAATAACATACCCATTATCATCATTATCATTGATGTGGCATTATTGGCTCTATTTTCTTTAACTGTTTGCCGAATGGATAATATTCTGATCGGAGCTGTTTGATGTTTTGTTGAATGCTTGGAACAGATTAATGCGGTAGAGGAAGCGTTGCAGATTTGTTGAGAAAACCTGAAATGATTGAAGAAATTTTGTTTTAAGTGTACGAAAATCGACACGACCCGTTGATGAGCATAAGCTAGTGGATGCTGGCTGTCTGGTGTGGCCGAAAAACATTCGCCAAGCAATTACAACGATTACGATTAGGCGTTAGGCATTAGGTGAAAAAGCGACGATGTGTTTATTGGCTGTTCTGATCACATTTGATAAGCAAACATACAAATCGAACATAAATCAAATCTCATTAGTGTCAAACAACAGACAATAAACTAATGAAGATGCAGTAATCACTTTCGATGTTCATCATTCAATATCAATGAAAAAGACAGATTGATATAAATTTATTGATGGACCAATAGATAAGTGAACGCACGGATGAATTTATAAACGCAAAAACATAATCGCACATTTGTTCATACATTAACGATATTCGAGAACTGAATTCTTCTCAAATGATGGCTGATAGCGAAATATTATTAAAAAAATTGTTGCTGTTGAGAACGACCAGCCGGAGAGTTCAAAACCTTTATTACATCCACTGAATCAAATTCGATTTGATTCAACCCGATGAGACCAATGTATCAACTGCTATTGGGCACATCTGATGAAAGGAATCAGGAAAATTCTTCTGATTTCAGTGACATGTTGTAATTCTCATTTCTAACAAATGTGCATTTATCACGGTACTCATCAAGTTTTGCCAATTATAAAACTATAAAAGTTCAGCCTTACTGAGCACAAGGTTGCATTTATCAATGACCCGAACATTTTGAGATTTATGTGATCATATTATCTCAGTGGTGCTCTATACAGATCAAATAGTCAAGGATGGTGACAGTCAAGTACCCTAGTTATACAATATTCATGGACTCAAATATCGGAAGTAAGATGTTGACCTCAAGACAAATATACTCTCTGGGCGGCTAAAGTAATGCTCCACCAGAACATCTTAAATATCGACCACCATCTCCGTGCTGGAATGTTAGTGTGATGATGGGCTGAAGAGAACTTCTCACAAAATATGAATGCTCACACACTATTGCTTTTCAACACATCAACTATCCCATCAGTTATTCACTTTCAACTGATAAACAGAGTATTTCTAGTGATACATCATCCAGATGGGCCATCTTATTGAAGATTTCACTGAAGAGTGAAATACGCTGTGGTGAACGCTGATGTATTATCAAGGTTATTAAAGATAAGACGAATTCTCAGTAAGCAAAAGATTTTCAGGATTAGGTATAAGAATAATGAATGCATGAACAAATCAAAGATCGATTGCTCAAAAGATCGATTCTGAAGAATCGGATAAGGAGCAAATGTCCGAAAACATCTATCCACCAATTGCTCGATGATTTTCGACAAATGTCAAAAACAAGTTTACTTCGGTTCTACTCGCTGAAAGTTTCCTCTTATAATCACCAACAACTAATCTCAAAACATAGTCTGAATTGAACGCTGATGAATTAGCGTTCTGTTATTGAAAAGAGCTCATTCGATCATTTATTCATTTCGACATTCCAGCATTCAAATCGAATCGATCATTCATTCAGTGAGCATACTGAAAACTTAATTCATTTTTGTCACTGTTGTTATTTTGTTATCAAAAAATACGCTGAACTGAATGATGATTCCAGCGAAGTTAATCATATTAATTGTTGTTTACTTAAACAACTTTTTAATCACAAACATTTCATTCAGACTTTCATCAGATTTATGAGATTAGTGAACCAGTAAGCAAATACAAACGAAGTGAATCTCCGTAAGTTTTCTAATTAGGATAATCCAAGATGGGAAACCTTGAAAGCTTTCTAAACCTAAGGATCGTCATGGATTATGAATGGCTTGACACGATTCACATTTCAAGCACTGATCTATTGACCGATCCACAACGTTCACAACACTCTTCAGTGCGAATTAATTTAAGCTTGCTTGCACATTCACTTAACAATCCTTAATGAAACGATATTGAATGAAATAATCAGATCGAGAGAAGCGAAAATAAGACTAACGGTCACAGAAGATCTTGAGGTAGAAGTTTGTTAACTGAACGAATATATCTATCACGAAATCTAGCATCAGAACTTCCTATTATCACAAGAACAGATTCAGTGCTGTGTTCCAGTGAAAACAGTTGCGCGTTTAGTTTATTCGGTTCTTTATTGTAAAATCTATTTGTTACATCGACCAATTCCAAAGCATTGTTCAAAACAGAAAAATGTGGGTGGAAACGTGCAATAGTTGCACATAAAATTGGAGATATTTAAGAAATATTACTGCAATTTGAAAAAAAGTAATATTACTGCAATTTGAAACTCTCAAAACACAATTGCGCTAAAATTTCAAGCCATGCATGAAATTATTACTGTGAACTTTTGAGGATTACTTTTGAAATCGCATTGTGTGTTCGCATAAGAAATTTGCAAATTGATGATTGATTGTTCATGCACACGACTGATGCGTGGTGCCGGAAGTGAGCTGGAACACTAGAAAATGATAAAAATTTGACAATTTTCGGAAGTTGCACGACAACATTCATCCGAAATTTAATGGTGAGCAGACCAAATTTTTGAAAATTTTCAAGCGTTCGGACACTAAAACTTTCACGATCCGTTCTGGATTCTCAAAGCATCCACAAAATCCGCCAAACGATCCGCACTGCTCATCAATTGAGGTGTTCAGTGAAGCTAACAACACCTGAACGAACTGATTGAACGCAACCGCTCAAATATTCTCGGGTGGAGAGTGTGTGTGTGTGTGTGGAACGTATCAAAGAAAATTTTTCGAAGATCATTGTTGTGAGTTTAAAATGCCCAAAGAATGATAAATCGTTTTATAGCACAGATGTTGATGAAAGAAAGAAGATGTAAAAAGTTAATTGTTGATGTGATAAATTAGATAAAGCGATATCGCTGACACTTGAGGGAGTGAGGAATGCATCCAAGAAGACAACATTGCGTGAAGACCCGTAATGAGCGCTGTGAGTAGTGAACGAGTTTAAGAAGCACAGATCGGCATTCAACAATTTTGCCACAATTAAAAGCTGAGGGATTGTAAAGGCGTAACACGGCTACCGCCACTATTCCAATATGTACTTCTTGATGAAAATCCACCCAAATCCATCAAACCAGTTTTTGACACATAATTAACAGAGCTGTTTGAACGTTAGCAATATCGCGGTGATCCGTTTCGTATTTAGGGTTAATCGGATGATGTGAACAAATGTTATTGACTAATTGTGAGTAAATGATGGGAAATGACACACCATTACTAACTGTCACTGTCACTATCAAATGCTAACTCAAAAACAACTCGAAATGATTTGACATGAATCGAATCAATGTTAATATAAGTGATTGCTGATTACTGAAACACGAATACTGATCTATTTAATCCTACTAATAAACACAAGTCAAACAAACGTAGTGTTGAGTAGAGCTTAGGAAATGAGCTAATACGTTGTGTTGCTTCTGTGATAGTTGATGTATTCTTGATCGGATCATATAAACAATATTATTTAACGCCTACAGACAGACGACGTAAGGCTGCTGCTGCTGCTGCTGCTTGGCTGTTGTTCGGCATTCTTGACACATCACTTGATTGCCTCCTCATCTGTCCAGCCGTAAGCACAAGATTATGACACATCGATGATACAACAGCGATTGTTTATTGCATTCTGAACGGCTGGCGCATCACTTCCTCGTTCATTACTCGCAGGTTACATTCACTTGTTTGAGCGAACGGAAAGGAAAGCCTGATATCATGTCTGTTCGAAATCCTTGGTCGACAGATGCTTTTCAGTGATCGATACGGGATACCTTTGATCTTTTAGGGGGAATTTTTAACCAGGACATTCAAATTGTTGAGCAAATTGCCTTGTGTCAATCAAATGAAATGATGAAACATGAAACGAGTGATTGAAATATTCATTTATGCATTATGTTCTGATCATATCAAGTCGAATGGATTGGATGGATCATTCGACAGGCGATAACAATCTTATTAACAGAACATATCAAAACTGATAGTCATCAATTCAACGATAACGTTATCAAGTTATTATTAACAAAATATATATAATATCATTAAAATATATCATCGAAATAACAACGCACTGACAAATTGATAAAAATGGCAAATTTGCGAATCGTTTCAAAAGCAAAATAAAACATTTTGAAGCAATTTTGATAGGTGAAACATTGAACAAATAAGCAGTTGAATGAATCTGTATATATGACACATTAAGAAATGCAAATGAGAATACAAATAAAGTGGTTCATTGATGAAAATTGAAAGTATTTACGTCAACTAATTAAAAATATTATAGATCTCGCATCACAGTCGTTCATCTCTCAAAGTCGCCATACATACATAAATGAATAAGATTGTACATTGATGGATTCTGAGATTCAACATGGTAACAATTCTGCAAAAGGACACCTCGGATAGCCATTTAAATTGCATTAAACATTCCGCTAATCTGTCTCATTGCAAGTGAACTCAAACTGAACTAAGTCTGCGGAAAATGCACCGTGAAACATATATCAACACATTGAAGTCCTAAGATGCTGATATAACTAACCAGAACATCTTATAACAGGATCTCTCCATTTCAGTGAACATCACATGAATATCGTAGCGATCATGAGGGTCATTTCACACAGATGAAATCGCACTGTACTTATCTTTCACTGAACTATTACTATTCACATGACTGATACTTAATATTCTCAAATCAACAACAATGATCAATCCCGTTGGTATTGAGTTAACTTAATTTTAATACTGTGTGATTCTCAAAATCCATGGATAGTTTGAATCATGAAATCTTGACGACACCATACAACGAAGTCTTCGCATAACTCACAAACAAATGAATCAATCAAACAACTCAGAAATAGCTCTGACGAGTATGAAAAATGTAAATACAGACAAGACAGATCAGATATTGACGTACGATCCAACAAAAACACTGATTATGAAATGAATAACAATACCACAACAATAACGATAGCTATAACGATCCACATCATCATCATCATTATGGCTATAATTATTGATGGAGAATACCCGTTAATATGTAGTAGCAATAGAGAAAAATCTCGCTCAAAATGTGGCTTTTTCACAAAAGAACGAATGAATATATTATCCTCTTCGTTGGCCTAACTTTCTGGATATTTTCAATCTGCCGGTTTCTCAATGGTATCTGCCGTACCACTTTCACGAAGGCATTACAAAACACTCAATCAGTTCTTAAAAACCTGTTTTCAAAAAAATATGAACCTAAAGCCAACCAACCAGATGATCACATATATTGGTTCCATTATACTTCGAATTTTCAACAACAAAAAATCAACAGAAGCGCCACATGAATATAATATAATGTAAAATTGAAGAGCATCTAAAATAAACTGAATCACCATTGTACAGCGCTGAATTCAAAACAAAATGAAAATCTACTGAACTGAAGTGGATTGCAATTGTTACATTCAACACCATTCAGTATCCCAACAACTAAGGCATACAAAACCAAAACAAAATAATCAGTTGCTTCCCAACGACTGCCACTCAGATTAGCGTTGCTGTTCTTGATTTACTTGTTGTGGTTGCTGTGGTTGGTGATGATGGTGGTTCTGTTGACGTTTATAGGTCTTCGGAGGCAACGGAGGTGGTATCGATGGACTCATCGAAGAATCCAGATTGTTCGGCGAAGACGGCTGGGACGGTGAGTCCATATAAGCAGCGTTTACAATTGATGACGACGCATGCACTTGACGTCGTAGCGTTGAGTCACTGCAAGTCACTATTAGAATTATTAGTCGCCACATTCATTCGATCAGATTCCATCTAGATCCAGAAGATCCATGAAAATGCTGTATGATAGAATCTTATCCTTATGTATCATATTCATATAACTATCATATCATTCATAAATTTTAACTGTCACATTTTGACTTATCGAATCACCGATCATCGAAGCTTCACTATCACAGAATAACTTTCGAGCAATATTTACGGTTACAAGTAAGCGAACTATCTCAAGAGATCATTGAAAGAAGGTATGCTACATCACTGGATATGCGAACAATTCCGTAAGATCATAGGCAACTACTACCTTTTTGGTGGCCTAGGCGGAGCATCGCTAGTGGTCGCTCTTCGAGGATATAAAGGTGGAGTATGCTGATTCTGAATCAGCGTTGAATTCGTATCGGTGGCTGGTGACGGCGAGTTTGCAGATGCAGACGGTGTCGGCAAAGGAAGAACCGCACTCACAAGAGGCGTTTGTGGTGATGCCTCACTAAATATTCAAAAATTTAATGCTTCAGTGGTTTCATTTTGATGACAACAAAAAGAAGTGATGAAAATGACAAAACAATCGAGCAATCGATTCAAGGAAACACACCCGCTCCAGACAACTCGTATGGCATCGGGCGGTAACGGTGCCGGAAGTGCCTCAGCCTTTCGTCGAGGAGGGACTGCAGGCAGCTGAGGAGGAGGTGGAGGACAACAATTCGGTGATGTCATTAAGTTGCTCGAGTCAGCAGCAGCAGCAGCTAGCAGAGTACGATTCTGATCAGCAGCCATCAAACACATGCTGTTCGCATTCGGTGGAAACACGAACGATGATTCGGTATGGCGATGACCTGGAACAACAGTGCTAAGTTCAATGTGATCATTATTGATCTAAGTCACTCGAACAATAACCAAACTATCATCCTCCTATGATCGCGGCATAATTTGTGGCCAAAAATATGATCTGAGGGTAAATTTTGACTTAGTGTAGCCCAGACGGGCGGTTAAGCATGCAATGAAATGACTATGGGCATTGAAGGCTGACATTAAAAGGACTTCTTCGCAAAACAAAAACAAACTGAACTTATGCGACTGTGCACATCTATCCCAAAGGATCGCATCTGCATGATATCAATCCGATTCATCATCAGCATATGATTAAAACATCAAAAGCAACCGATTCTTGAGCGCTAATCACTAATTTCAATTCGAGGCAAGTTGTGAACACTCAAAACTAAATTCTATTCCATTCAAATGATCATCGAAGTCTCAAAGAATTGTCCCCATTTAATTCGTGAACACAAAGAAAGAAACAATTCGAAATGACGTTTTACATTCCATTTCGTCAGCTAACGATACATTTCGCAAACAACCCTTCACGAAAGTCTATCATGCGCATCCATCAAACTCTGTTTACAAAACACTTCGTACTTTAACCAAGACAAAAACTTGTAATCTTTGTTTTTTTTGCCGTTTCCGCTGAATTTACACTGTGAATCAGTTCATTTGCAATTATCGCACCAAATATCAAACGCAAAAAGATGCACTTTCAAATAACACAAAACAAAATTCGTTTCGAACACAACGAATTAAAAAATTGTGATCATTTCAACACAAACAAACAAATGTAACCGAGCAAACAAAAAACATCGCACAAATCCTATAATCAATCTATTCATATGATCGATTTGGTTGCTTATAAGCTGTACACCGCCGCGTTCGAAAGCAGAAATATTTTATGTGGTGAACGAACGATAACAAATGCAAGATGCTAGCTATCTTATAATTGATCATAACCAAATCTTTATCTAAACATCGTTTTGAAAGATACTGAATAGATCACCTGTATGAGCAGTGGAACACCTTTCTGGTGACAGAGGACTCGCTGGAGCCGTAGATGATGTAGGATGCGATTTGAAGGGCAGTGGGGGTAGGACAGGAGATGGGAAAAAGTGAGGAGATGTCCGGCGCGGATACAACGGCGGTGCAGGGGAGGTTGGTTGGGTTTTTTGTTGGTGCTGGCTTTTCGATGAGGATGATGGCGACAGGATTGCGTTACTTATCAGCGGACTTGGTGGACCGGATCGGGCTTTCTCCTTGCGTTGACGCGGTATCAGTGGAGGTGGCGGAATTGCGGAATTCAGCGGAAGCGGACTCAGCGGTGATGCTTCACCGCGACGAGCATCACCCAAATACCGTGGTTGATAACCTGAATTGCGCAATTGAAACGCTTTCTTTGCATACGAAACAATTTTTTGAAAAAGATTACATGTCAGCATATCGCGAACATTTTTCACATTCTAACTCATACATACGTCCAGAAAATCTCGTGATAAACTAAGTCCTCCCCAGTGCTTTAAGACTCCTTCAAAGAAGGAATCTGTATCCACAATATTTTTCCGTCGAAATAGTGTTATGCAAAAAAAATCTTCAAAGCAGTCACAAAATCGATATTTATTCAGCAACAAAAGCATCATCCATTTACCGGGATTAATCTCCACCATGCCCAAATGCGAATTTCGTTCGTCCATTTGAGAGCTGCTTTCGGTGAACGATCGCGGTCTGAAAAACGATGAATACGTGAATTCACTGTCCTATTCAAATGCTGAATGCTGAATTATCCACATCACATTCTTACCAAAGCTACTGTCATCATAATACTGACTCACTTAAAATTTATACACCAAACAATCTTCATTAATGTCTCTACTCCTTATATTAACATTTAGGTGCATGGAGATCAATTCAGAAGCTTCCCGAATGGACCATCCATTTCCAGAACAATTACGGTTACGTTAACAACTAGAATCTCTAGTGAATTAAGCAGAGTATGAGGCAAGGCCTGCACAAGACTGATAGCAAATGAAATCTTACACAAGAATTTACCAAAAACAACGCTATGAACAGGAAGTGAATGAATGAATCAATGAGGTAATATAGAAGACTAGATAGTCAATGAATATCGTGATGCTAAGTAATCATCACAAACCGAATATCTGAACCTATTATCCGGAAGTTTTTTCATCAACTAATTAAAACTGACGGATCAAAACAGCCAAAGAGCACATACAAACGCACACCAAACAAACAGAATGAATGAATGAAATAAATAACGAAATAACGTTTTATTTCAACTCAATTGAAAGCAGCACCACATTTTGCGGTGCTTCAATTAACGCTAATGTGATATTGGATAAACGACGACGAAATGAATTCGCCGCCATATCCATTTCGTTGAAATGGTAATACGAGAAAAGTAATCAGTCGAATCTGACAAGTTTTGAACGCTCACTGAATTATTCCACCCTAAAACATCACAATATACCTACTCAACTTGAAATATTTCTCAAATTACAACTGATTTTTTGTTCACAAGAGATGAAAATTTTACAAATTGTTTGGGAGACTAATTGCTTAAACCAAGCTTGACCAGGAGTATCATTATCTCGTTTCATTTCAGACTGTCACGTTAGCACAAATTAAACTATAAGGGAAAATAACAATAACAAAATAGAGAATATTCTAAAAGCAACACAACAACAACAACAACAAGAGCAATAATTAGAACGAAGTATTCAAGAAGAACATATGAAAAATCAGATGGATGATATTTGATGAATGGAAACGAAAAGAAAATAGGATATCAAGTAATGATCAGAACAGCGCTGGTGATGATGAATTTAGTAAGAAAAAGGAAAACCATCCCTTGAAACAACGAACGAATGTGAAAACTGCAACCGGAAATGGCGGTGAAAATGTTCGAACTAAACTGAATGGCAAACAACAGATAGAAATTGTGAAAATGTGTGAAAAACACACAGAGAATTTCTAAGAAAAATGAAATATGATGGAATGGAACGGAACGGAATGCAGGAATGAAATGCAACGAGATGAAACGAAATTGACACAAAATATTATGGATAAAAGAAGCAATTTTGGTAACAATTGCAACTGTAAGAATATGAACAAAAAAGAATGAAAAAATGAGAATGAAACGTGAAAAGCGAATAAATGTGATGAATTAAGAAAAAGAACAACGCATATTGCTTTCATGAAAGAACAAGCCAAGAATAACTTAAAATGCTTTATAATTTTCAATCTTCTCCAATACTTTCTCTGTTTTATTCACCTCACAAAAATTCATTTTCAACACAAATTCAAAACACTGCCACTAATGTGATCAAGATCGAGAGATATGAACGAGATAACTGCAATGAGGAGTTATTATTAATAACAGTAATAAGACAACGGCAATATGAAGCAATACGATGAAATGATTTATGTCATATGCAATTCTAACAAATACTTCACGCTGAGTGGAATAAAATCATAACTTTGGAAAAATTCCTCCATAAAACATTTCGTTGACATTCTTCTTGTTGAAGTAAAGAATTCTTTCAAGAATGAATGAAAAAACTGAAAATTGTGAAATGTGAATGCTCAAATGTACAAATATATATTCAAACAATACGCCAGCATGAGTTGTTTACCGGAAGTGATAATAATAGAGAAATTAAACGATCAAACTGTCACGCATTACTAAACGAATGAAACGAAATCAACTGAAAATTGAAGGGTCGACTGCAAAAATACAGAGAATTTGCACAGTTACTCACACTGAAAAAGTTTCACTCGACATCGCTGTTTACAACCTGTCAGAATTCATAAAGAGTACCACACAATGCTGTGCAAAATTTATTACGTTTCATTTGAACTTTTCTTTAGGAATCCTTTCAAGCGAAACCTAACCATTAGTAATTAGTAGGCAGTAATGTGTAAACGATGATAACCAAAAGATTACTACGAAAAAATTTAAAAATGATTCAAAGTATTCAAAAGCATGGACAATACGACAATATGAGAATCTAGCAGAATGATTCTTCTATTTAAGACGATAATATCAAGAGAATGCAATGTGTCCATATATTGCGTCAAGAGAATGAGATATTCAGATTCGGCTGTCGCAAATGAGGACATCACTTTAAATATGCTAAATGTCGTCGAGTCATACTCTGCGCAATTCGCTGATTGGGAATTTCGAGTGAAATTAGAGAACTCACGTGTCCGGTGCTGATTCATTGAACATCCCAGGACTGTACGTGTTGAAGTTGGCCGTGAAACCTCGTCCACTGCTCCGATAACCGGAATAATGATTCGACGGACCACTCGTCGAAGCGACAGACGATAGCGTTTTCGGAGGTTTTATGCCGGGTGATTTCAGTACACTGGCCGGTCTTGATGGCTTCTGTACACAAAAGATCATTGCTCAGCAATGACGAAATCGAAATAACAATAATAATGACAACAATTTCAACTGTTATTATTATAACAATAATATTAAAAGCGTTACAATGTACAACACTTACAATAGAATCCAGTTTCTCTGCATCTTTCGGTTCAACCTTCAACGACTGCTCCCACATATATGTTTCCAACGACTCCTTCCCATCGAATCCATTCAATGGATTTATCGTTTCGAAGAACTGCTGAAATGCAAGCATTCTCTAGGAAACTGTTCAGTAATGATCACTTGAAACAAATAATAAAAAATGACTATTGAAACAATTAATTGAATGTTCCACTCATTGTTTGGAATTTATCATCCCATTTCACTTCATTGGATTCAGCGATTTCACAGAACCGTCCCCAACAAACCAACCAAATTCAGAAAGCTATTGAAAGCCTTCCGGAGCCAAACTCTATGTGACTGTCAAAATGTTCATATCAAAAAATGGATATAACCAGAGACATAACTTAACCAAACATGTTCACGTACACTCAGGAATACCATATTTCTTTCTACACACCCAATTACAATTGCTCATTTCAAGCAATTCTCACAACTACACAATAACTCATTCATTTGTAAATCACATTAATAATAATAGATTTCATACAAATGGTTTTCAAACTTCATCGCATTCAAAATCGTTCCATCTAATTTATAAATTTCGAATAATAAAGAAAAATGAACATTTCATCTGAAAAAGATAAACAAACATCGTCCACAAGTTTGTTCTCCACGCAATTTAATCATTTCTACATGTATTCAGTGAAATCGTTGACATTTCGGAGCACATCATGAAAGACATTCGAAATGTGAATGCACGCACACATATAATGAATGAATCATGCACTCTGAATCTGAATCACTTTTACTGATTCAACATGCATTCATCAGATTTACCAACGATATCACTTCCGTTTACAACTCATTCTTGGTCTTTTCTAGGCTACCATCATCGCAGACCAGTGAATAAAGGAATACGACGGAAATAATGTGACTCATGAACCTCGACGACAAAAACGTCAAGTATTAATATAAAATATCAACGTTCATCCATTTTGACACGATACTAAGCATGTGCTGAATTGATGATACAATATGACCGTGCATAATATCATATCAAACAGCGATAAGAATAGAACCTAGAAAATGAGTCACAATACTCAAACATGAATGCATGACTGTTGTCGATCACAAATTCATTTGTATGACTCAGTATAAAGCAGATTGATATATCAGATTATCAAGTATGTATCGCACTTCAACGACATAAGACAACAGTACTGTAAGTAACCAATTCACAAACGGTAATATAGGCAGGCATATCAACTAACAAACAAACTGCTGATATAAACAGTCGAAGATACATACCCCAGCATCCGAAGTTGACGGTGTCGAAGGAGGCGACTGTGCACAACAATAGCACAGATTACACGGTAACATTGAATAGTATTTGCAAATTTTTGAAATGAGTTAGAGTTTGATTCAGTCAAACTGTAGATACTCTGATAAAGCGTAGCGATAGAGCAAGATGATTGGATGGATGGCTTTTTCGGTGCTCTGATACAATATCTGCTTATCAAACATCATTTAGTTAGACGCATTTAGATGATTTCTTTACGAATCGCAACCATATCGCATGCAAAAATCGCTTAATCACATACGCCGCATTTCTGCAGAAGCGACGATACACAACACAATCATGATTCAATGCGAGCAGAATGGCTTAAAAAATGAATGAATGAATATGAAACGAATATATCCGATAATCTAAAAATCTTATAATTTTCACCAACAATCCAAATTTTATAATGTTCGCTTGTGTAAAGTTGAACAAAGATAATGGTTTTAATAAAAACCAAATATGCGTGAATGTCAAACAAAAACCAAAAATGAAATCAAAAACCCAAACAAACAAACCAAAAGTACGAACGCTGAAGTATTCTCCTTTCAATAGGTGATGACGACTGGGTAAAATACCGCTGTTGAAAGGGATTTTGACTAAAATGATTCGATGAAACTGCAAAAAGACCCTCCCCTAACACCATGCAATTACATTCATCTGCCCATAATCGCATTAAAACTTAGGAACACACAATATGTCCCAGAAAATTTTATCATTTTACTGAAAATCACAACATTTCACTGCATATTTGTTGCAAACAGTACTGTAGTAGTAGCACTAGTAGTAACAGTGAAATAATAGACATCTACTGATCATGATCACTCTTCCAACGATAAGCGATAGGATAGATAGGATATGAGATAATCTGTAGCAGTGAAATTGAGTGAAATATTCAGTTAAATAAGCTAAGGATGAAGATACGGACAGTATATAGCGATAGCTACTAGCTAATGTGATGATATGATAATAGCGAACAAATGCAATAACGAGACGAACAATAAGATGCAATAACACTGAAGAAGAACGGAAGTAATTCATTCTTCTTTTTACGATCATTCCAATAGATCACTTCACTGCTCAAGATTGAGTTTCGAAAATAAAGATTGTGAAGAAAATTGCAGCCGAGAAAAAAGATATATGGATAGATGCACGACGCACGATAAAAATGATGATGATTATTGTTATTGCTAAGGTGTTAGTTCTATAACAACAACGAAGAACGTCCGTCAGAGATAGTTATAATATGTTCAAGAAGTGTTCGGCTATGTTGCGACGAGATGGATAAAAGAACAGAAACGATTTATTGTGAAAAGTAGTTGGTGAGGATGCACGGTGAGTTAGATTACGGTTAGATAACTGCTTAGCCGGATACAGGCCAAGTGATATTGGGACGATGAAACAAGAACTGAGCGCATAAAAACATTTGTTAAGATGTTACTGATCACAATGAAGAGAATGAGAAAATGAGATAGATGCGCTCTGAACAGATATAAAGAAATGCAAAAGCTTTTGAAACAAGAAGAAGAAGATATGAGGAGTGAATAGAGGAGATAAATAAGAATTTAAGGTGTTATAATGTTAAATCTTTGCATTCGTTTTAAACTTATGCTGCAGAATGGTATTTAGATAACAGGTAGTTGAATTAGCGAAAATTTTCTTTCTCTCAATTATCACAGAGTTCAAAGAGGATTGTAATTACTTCCACTGAAAAAGTAACGAAAGAAGTGTAATTTTTTTAATTGAAAAATTACTCTGAAAGATCAGTGATTGAATCGAAAGAAGATTAAGATTCGACAGCATCGAATAAGCTGTACCAGTGAGAAAACCAATGAAGACGAATATGATATATAAGGGTTCGATGGAGACTTACGAAAATGTTCAGCAATGAAAGTAATGTAAGTGATTCAGTCACAAATGTTTCTAGCGTATTAACAACCAATGATCCATAACTAAGTTCATTCAAATACAACATATTACATTAACGAATAATGAAATTCTTCGTTCATATAATATATTCATTTCAAGCAATAATAATTTCCCCATTTCAACAGCAAATCTTCATATCTGCACAATTTGTAAGTACCACCTGCATATCTTATTCAGCCAGCACATAAACTTATCAGTTATCTCAAAAACTTCTACGGATATATCGCCATCCAGTACGCACCGATACGAATAAATCGTCCACATTTACACCTGTGTCTAATCAAATCTCCCATCTATAAGCATTAATTTATTTCGATCTCTCTCAGAACTTTAATATCTCAAAATTCCAGTCAAATAACTCACATTTCAGAAGGTTCACCTCAATTCCAATCAATCACTTGAGTGAACGAATGCTTTAAGTTAATTGGTTAATTATTTTTATTGCAATCTGACGAGTGAATGATGTTGCTGCTGCTGCTGCAATCACTGTCTCAAAATCCTATCTCAACCTCTCAAGGCATCCAGCAGAACGGATTCATTGAAAACTCTGCTGCTCATTACTTAATATTCAATACTTAGCAAGCACAATCTGCTGGTGTCGTTATTGCTTAATTCTGTTTTCATATATACTACACCACCATAACTCATCCGATCAAAGAAAACAACAGTGAGAAAAAGACTACGAGATGTTCGAGTTAGAGTTAGAATAAATGGTGCCTGAGTTAGAACAACAATTTGTATGTTTCAGTACACATGTATGAGTCTGTCCTTTTATCCACTATCTAGGTCCAGTACCTCTTCGTAATTTTTATCATCACAAAAATCATTACGATTTAACTATCACCATCATTCATTAGCAATATGGATGCATCATCCCACTGATGTTGGTCGGATAATCTTCTGCACATAATCAACAGCAATAGAAAGAAGTATAACTACAATCTAGTCAATAACAAGCAGATAACATAAATAATATCAAAAATCTATCATAAATAAAAACGATTAGACATTAAGATACCTGAAATCGTTGCATGTTATCTACACGCCTAGACGACACACACAAGAAATTCACTGGTTCATTCACGTTGCACCACACTAATTCACTAGCTCAAATACTCGCATCTCTAACGTTAGACTAGCTGATTCAATGAACACATAGATATCATTTCAACATAACGTTAGCTATTATTATGTAATATGACTTCGTCCTCAACTCGTCTAACTCCAGCAAACGCCCTTCAGAAAGCTCAGATCTTTCCAAGCCAACGCAAACACTCGCTCTAGCTTGAGCATTTCCGACTACTCGAACTATTTCGATCCCAGCTATTTCGCATCTTTTCTCTTCCGGTTTCCTCTTGAACTCTTCATTTTCGAGAACATATCTCAGGTGCTGCAATATGCATCGTCTAATCTACTCATCTAAATTCCACATAACTCATCATCAACATTTCTCTCTGACATTTCCTTCAAATCTTACCCTCTGAATCTTCATTTTCTCGACATTTATATCTTTTACGCGAATGCTCTACGGATATCCTCCTTTCGGCTATTCACACCAATGTCTTTTCATCCTTTGCAGCCATAAACATCATCCTTCTTGCTTCCTTCCTTCCCTCCGTCTTCCTGATAACAATAATGATAGTCATAAAATTTGATAGCCTACCGGAAGTCGTGCCACTCGTAAAACTGCATTCTTTCCTTTGAGTGCAAACGACTATGCGCGCTGTCTCAATACAACACACAAACACAAAAAGAATTCTTAGCAAATGCAAAACGAATTCAGCAAAATATTTTGAGCAACATTATCTCAACAACAAAATGCTACGCAAAAATCAACCATCAGCGAGCTTAGCAGATAAACTGATAAAAGATTTTAGTGGATCAGATGACGGTTCGATTTCAGCGGAATCGAGACATTAGTAATCATTTATTAGCACAACCCACGGTGATAATCCTCTTACAATTAGCAATATCAATGCATATTTCCGATCATACCATAACTGAACAACAAATGAGTATAAGGTGAAGAGTGGAATGAAGTGCAATGAGTTTTCGCTCTCAAATTTTCTGTGAAAAAATATAAACTTATCACTTCTAGGAGTGTGTAAAGTCCGAACAGCTTTTGGATGATGTGATGTAAGGTTTTTAGAGATGGTGGCAGAGCTTCAGGATTGAGATGATTTTGGATGGATTGCAACACGGATCAACAATGGGATTGCAACAACAGTCAAGTGGAAAATGCAAGATGGATTACATGAACGAAGACTGTTTTGCAACACAAGAAAAATTTGTAGCAGTTTTACGAAAAATCAATCGATTTGTTGCAATTTCTGCAAACTTATTTTCTGCTCTTTTCCAAGATGAACGCATTCGCTATTTAAGTGCTTCTTCTTGAAAGAGAACGTTCCTGATTATCCATATCAATCACAAAATAAGTTGTTGCTATAATTTCTTGGATAACAACTCATTGAATGGCTGCCTTCATAGGCAAATTGTCCTCCATCTGACGATAAACCTATTTTTTAAATATCTCATCGAAATATTTATAGTTTTATATAATTTAGAGAGAAGGTGGTATATTGCTTCTTCGAAGAATTTAGAATCTTGCTTTGTTGCGAGACCCTTGTTCTTAATCTCAATCCATTGTTGCTTGCTGTCGATGAAATTTTGAACACGAACATTCAGTAAACATACTCTGTGCAGCATTCGATTCTATTTCCTTGTCCACTTCAAAAACGAACAACTATGGCTATCATCGAAAGGAAACTCAGGTATTGAGAAATATGTGAGAGTGTGATAAAAGCCGATTAAACAACGATACTACGATTATCAGTGACTGATAGTACGCGAATAACAACTGGAGAATGTTTGATAGCGATTTACCTAGCAGTGGATTGCATTTTATCAGAAAAAAAAACATCCTACAACTCTTATCAATAACGTTTGATCAGTGCCAATGCACTGACTAAATGATGACTTACTTGTACTTGAAAACCTCACTAGTTAGGCAAGAACACGCAGCAGCAGCAGCAGCAGCGGCACTCAAATACTTCTTCAATGCCCGTAATTAAGGAACAAGTATAGAAAAATTATCGGATACACCACATCAGTGTGCATCGTTCTGTTCTCAAAATTCATCTGCTAAGAATTTGAAAATTTCACAAAGCATTTGCGAAACATTTACATCGATATTTGCGAAATAACGTCTCAAAGTACATTCATTCTTTAAAATTTCATTTCAGCTTAATTCGTTTGTACTTTTATGCGCAGTTTCATTCACGTTCACACATTTCATCCGATCGTTTCAAAGCGATAAACGTGCGCACATGATCGGATAAATTATCCATCTATACATGTGTTGTTAATGCAAATGTCTGAACAATCCAGGTGTCTATGGTTTCTGGTCAACATTTCAAGATGACACATTCACATTTTGTACTGAATGCAGTAGCAGCAGCAGTAGCAGGCAAGTCTTCAATTAATTACATGAAATGAACCAATTCAATAGCGAAAAAAATTAATCCCTCATACAAAAATGAATATGTTTAATGTTATGTATACGCGAATTCTATCACACCATCTCATTATTACGTCAATTAAGCACACAGATTCATTCGACATTAATATGATTCACGCTTCATGCTTATAATACTTTAATCTGCACATAATTTGCAAACAATTAAGCTCTTACTGATTCAAATTCACATTTACTGACTGTGAGAAACTCTCAGCAAAGTTTGCACTTTACAATGCTCGAGTATCATTCCATTTGACGAGATCTTAGAACGAAACGCCGCAAAAAATCTTGTTAAACGCATGAATTGAGATTATTTTCATTCGTGACTAATCGAGCAAATTGAAACCATTTCAATACAATGATAAAAATCACTAAAATGCGCAAAACGAAGATACTCCTCTCCTAATAAATGTATGAATGAAATTTACAAACGAGGTCGATCTTACATTCTAGAAAGCACTGATCACTGTTAGAAAGTTGTGCGCGGAAAATGTTATATGGAATCAGAAACTATGTTTGGAAACAAAACGGGTGCAAAATATTAGTTTCCAGATAAAAATTCAACTGAACGAAACCAAAGATGGCGATAGAATCCAATCTATTACTTCAAATCTTCTCAACATTATGAGAATAACTTCTATAAGAAGAAGAAGTACCGAATAAATACGAATTAATATAAAAATTACAGTTTTAGAGACAATTTCAATGGATTTGTTAAGTGCGATTTGATTATCCGTTAATGTCTTCTGAGTACAATGCGTTTCCTCAGGGAATGTTCCCTCCACATTCCCATTAAGAACAAAAACACCAACAACTTCCCATTAACTCATTCAAAAGCAATCTAGCAAAAACAACCACTGATGAATAAATGTCACCAAATATGAATAACGACCATCTGTTGCCTTTAAGGCAACAGATAGCATAAGCCCAAAAAGATTATGCAATATGCAACAAGAAATACACTAAACAATTTAAATTCTATCCATGCATATAATTATAATCACAGTAATCCTCTTCATCAGCATCATTATGGTAATATCTTCTATTCAACTCCCTACGATGGATCATGCAGCGCGTTAATGAATCAAGATTTTGTTTGTTTTACCGCTCACTTAAAACTCTATCATAAGTGACAGGAATGGATGATGTATGAGTGCGAATTTATGCTACTGTTATACTATTAGTGCTGTTTCTTTCTAAGGTGAAAATTGAGATAAGGTAATTCCTAAGATGTTCAGTAATTAAGATATAATAAATATAATGTTACAGAATCACAATTATCCCAATTATCTTACACAGTTGCGTAGAAACGAGACTGTTGAAACTGTGCAAAAGAATAACAATGATAATAATTTTCTTCTTCTTGTTTTTCTGGAGGAACAATTGTTCAGATTACTTGACAATAGATCACCTAAACAGCAATAATCATTAATAAGTTGCTGTGGATGATGCAATAGAAACATCTGCCACAATCTGCATAAGATAATCTACCTGCACTCATTCATTCATTTCTTTTAGCAACAATTCACTTAATGAACACCTTCAATCATTATACTCCTTCTTAATGCACCACAAAACCCGATCAATCTATCCTTTCATGTCGCCATCCAATCGCTTGTTTCTGATCAACAAAAAAAAACCAAAAAAACAAGCAATTTCGATTCATCGAAAGCTTTCGAAGCGTTCCTTCTCCCTTCTAATGCTCCCGTCGTTCTATTCCTACTGCCCTAACCTATTAAAAAAGCAGTGCATAAATAAGCTGCAATTTCGGCAATATAACTAAGATCCAAATACATAAACGACTTATCAATCAACGAAATTCAATATGACTCAATTAAAAAAGCAACTACATTAAAAGCAATTCAGAACTACTTTCGTTAACGAGAATGAGAGCATAGTGATTTTCATGAATGTTTTCGATTCTCCGAATCGACCATAACAGGATAATTATGCACGCTTGCGATGATATGATTCAAATTATCTGAATCCTCACTTATCGCATTAACATATTTCATCTCTGAATATTTGATGGGAAAAATATTAGAAATGAGTAAATATTGGTGAAAATTCAATTCACAGATCGCCGATATACACAAATATCTAACAATAAACATCATAACGTTGCTGAATTTTCACTGCTGGATATCCACAGATACTTTTACATAATTATCTTGTTATGGTGGATTTTACAAATGTTATTGTGCAAGCTTATGAAGCGCTATACGAATACATGATCATTTCAATAGAAAATTCCTTCTTGAACGTTTCGATTCTTATGTGAATGATAATGTGTAAGATAAGCTAGTTTCGGATCTGGACAATCGGAAACCTTCCTCTCATATCCGAGAGTTGTGACTTAATAAAACAACAAGACAGTGAGAGCGTTCATCCAATCCACAAAACAATTCGAACTCACTTTCAGTTTGCGTTTCGCTTGATGAATTCCCTTCCGAAAAGTACTTGGTGAAACGGCACGGCTGCAGCCGCATGATGGATTATTCAACAATCTCTTCAATGAATTATTCGACGTGGACGAGTAGGCTCCTTCCGAACAACTGAACGATCTTACGCGATAGCGATAATCTAGCACAGAATGACCACAAAATTCACAGAAATTGTTTGCATCCAAAGGGAACGGCACGACTGCATCCAGTAGCGAAAAGTCGGTTTGAGTTGAAACTGAATTACTCACAATTGACGTCGTCATCTTGGCACATTCGGTATCTGCAACGGCCTCACGACGATAGTGACTGATTGATTCAACGTTTTCAGTGAATCTGAAGATTGTTCAATATGTTGACAAGCGATGGAATCGCTCGGACGTCACATCGGTACTGAATATACACTAAACGAAACGACAACTGCTAGAGCACTACTCTCTAAATCTCGTCGGGCTGTGAAGTCTTAGTAGCCACTGATAATATGAAATTCACTAATTGGAATAGACATACGCAATGGCAAAGGAACCAAGGAACCTGTGAAGAAGCCATTCTGGCTGAAACAAAGTATAAAAACAACGAATAACCCGATGATCAGCACTGGTTTGGTGATAGAGATGTTGTTGAAGATTTATACCAGTTATTCACTGAACAGAAGGAAAATTGTTTGGGATTTAGAAGGATGACAGGCAGAAAAACATTGCAAACAATGAATGTTCTGTTATTATCGGATCGGTGTTACCGATACTATCACCGATAACATTGTCGATTTACGCATACCGGTAGTTGTCAAGACTGATAACGACTATAAATAGTTGTCCAGTGGGCTAACCATCACAGATGAGCCATTCCATCAAATGAATATAACCACACTTGTGACTGAGTAACTGATAGCTTGGTCATTTCATACGTTGTTTGACATTAACAAAAAATGATGACAACCTACTACGATGACTAATCCTGCCTCAAACATCTCATGCACACTACCACGCCAAACCAAAATCTGCTCTGTAGCATCATCGCCTCCCAATACAACAGATAGCATAAAACAGAACAGCGATTAGCATTTCTTATGCAGCAACAACTATTGGACGATTACATTCACTGGAACGCATTCATTTATCTGCTGTCTATGTCTCCACCTAGTAATCCACGAAGTGATCGAAACAAGACTAAATAACAAACGGGCGGAGCAAATTCGCATGTAGCTCTTTCTATATGTTGAATGCTCTGAATGAATTCCGATTCATACCGTATCCAGATGACCAATATATGAGAGTCTTATGTTCACATATACCATATGCGCATAGATATGCAAAAATTTGTGTTCAAACCAATCTGTAGCTAGAACAAACAAACTGATAACAGTAGCTGGCTTACTGATAGAACGAAGAAGAGGAAAGAAAATCATGGAGTTGCGACAGAATGCATGGGACAGGATCGACAACGGAAAGAAAAATGGAAAATGAGAACAACGAAAAAATCAAAAAAGCCCCCAGCCAGCATCATGACTCATCGCTAATTGCTTATGACCAAAAGGTTGCTGTCTCTCTCGAAAAATATCAATGATACTGTGGATGCATGTGACAGCGCATGAGATACACGAACGAACCACTGAGCTTTACGAATGAGTCCACATTTGCGTGAACAAGAAAAATATTCAATGGTAAAAATTCAATTCACGATTAGGTCCTTTTTTTTGTCACGATATTCAATGATTCAATCGTTCACAGTCACTTTTACTGTGAACACTCAGTTCTTCTGCTTTCAAATCTGTCTTTTTTTCAGCATACGCAGAATTCACTTCTCATTTCCGGACTGATGCATGACTCATTCATTTCAAAGTTTCCACTATCATACGCATTCCCATGAGTGTATTCGTTGGTTGAGTTTTAACTTCATCACAAAACTGACACAACAACTGAAAAAGGAATATTCACAAAAAAACAGACGATGATGAATCATACTTGCTATAAATTCACGATCACATGAAAATTCAACACAATTCTTGTCTGTCACAGGATGGAGACTCGGTTAACCAGAATGACTATGCAAAATTCTACCTTTACGTTGACGATCATTCTGTCTTGTCAACACAAATTATCATTAAATCTTCTCAATAATTTCTAAAGGTGTCGCCAACAACCAACAATCATAAACCTGCGCCAACTCCACATGCTTGAAGACAACCCTCATAAATTGCGATTGAATTCTTTACATTACTTTCATTTATTATCGTCTCTTGCTTCTGACTTCGAAGAAAGCTAGACTTCAATTCGAACACACTAATTTGGTGTCATTATTGTAACTGGTACAATTAATCTCGTTCCTCTTTATCAATTTCATTTCTTTGAATGCGATGAGCTGGCGTTGATGACGTGAAACGATAAAGGCCAAATTACGAAGAATTCTCTCGTGAATACACAACGAACATGCACACATGAATGCATGAATCACACACGCAAACGTCAAAGCTTCACTGAAATAACGGCATTTAACCTCTCTATTAGAAAGCTTCCGCAGAATTCTGACGATTCGATACGCTCACCGCTGGCAGAAAAACGCCTAACTGAAGTGAATCATCAGTAGTTACGCATGCATAGCACTTAAATTCTATCGTAACCGACTTCACTTACGAGAATAATAGAGTGGCTCATGAAAGCACGTATTGATGCATCCGAATGATACACCTGAATGACACAAAATATAAAAATACAACAAAGCAATTAAACATTGTAACAGTGCTGTGCTGAAGTGAACCAACCGGTAGATAAATGGATGACGGTTCACATCGATAACATTCATCTTGGTGATAAGAGCACAGACATTCTACAAGTAGGAGGTGCAAAAAGTAGATATATGATCTGGTTGAACGTGCTGATATGCATGTTTACGTAGACTAATCACCAGAACCATTCATTCATTTTTGCTTGCTTGACCACCACCACTACAATGACTCATGACGAATCTTTGTCTTCATTCTCTCAATTATCAACAATGTTAGAGCCGTTAATCCTTTCTTCCTTCACATCCTTCCTTCAATACAAACTGACTATATAAGCTTGCATTGATAACGTTCATGTTGCTGATAAGAACATTGATAACATTCATCTTACCGATAAAACATCCTACAGGTTGGAAGCATTGTTTTCTTAAATTGAAAACTGATCTAAAGTTAAAACTATTTCATTGATAATTGATCTCGATAAGTGGTTCAGCGATCGCGGATGATCAGTAGGAACCACTCTTCCATGAAGCTTAAGAATCACCCGCTATCATAAAACCAAATGCGTAAACTTAAGCAAAAATATGCACAAATATAAATTTTTGAGGAAAGCAAACCATAATTCTTACATACAATTAGTAAATTACACTTGATAATGCAGTTAAACTTAAATTAAACTTAAATTCACTCGCAGATGCAAATAAGATTTTATAAATTATCCCATTTCAAATCTTTCACTTCCCATGTTCTCACAATATATCACAAACTCATGAGTCATATCGGCTGTAAAAATGAATCTGTACGTGCACAGTGCTGCATTTTGTGTTGCATTGAGTAAACATAACAATTTTGCAGATTTACTTTAGGTAAACACACAACGACTTTTCCGCATCGTTTGTTCTAGAACATATCGGAAAGAGAGCATTCTTTCCGGTTCAGTTGCTCATCAATACTATATTCAACAAGCAGTAAAACACGGCAATTTCCGGTCCAAACATCCCAGAACGCATCATCTACTTAAGGTATACTTGTGTATTACCGTATTCACAAATCACTTCTCCAATACTGTCTGTACACTTTGAGTATTATTTATTCACATCAAACATTAAACTGACTTACTGCTAAAATCAAGGAAACTTTGTGCATTTGATCCGTTCATGTGAAATTTTCATAGAATGTATTCAAAATCAAAGCAAATGCCTAGTCAAATATTGGATACAACCGTAAATCGACATCTATTGATAATATTCCCACATTCGTTCACTATGATTCAAATTCAAAAGTATACTCTAAACATGGCATATGTACGCAACTTCAGATTAATATGCTCTTATCAGTATCGACAATATTTTGAAAGTAAGCAACTCAGAAGTAAGCAAATATTGATGTGTCTAAGATGAACGATAGAAAACTTCCGGTTGTTCCATGTTATGCATGGATGAGCTATGAGTTGTGTGCTTGTGTGAGCTGAGAACTGACCGATAAAATTTCGCAACGAATGAGACGACGCTATGATGGGATCTAACGGAACTGCGCAATCACTCGACTGATAACGAAGAATATTAACATAAGATTGCTTGAATGTGCTCACATCATACAAATAATACCAGTGAAACAGTCACACACTGAATACAATCCTCAGTTAGATGCAATCCCTTTCACGTTACCCATCCAAAACAAGAAAACATAACAACTCAAAAAAACAACCGATTCATTTCCGATAATCTGTTACGGGGACAGTTGAGTGACAGAAACGATGAATTTTCTGGTTAAATGCGACGAATCAATGAATCATATATCACTTATCTAATTCCCACTCATCTTTCACTAAAAGTGCACATTGTCTGAAAATTTAACGGAGAATTCCTCCACAAAAAAAAAATCATCGACCCACAAAATGAGGAAAACAAAATTCCTTTGTCAACTACAACTTCTGAATGATGTTTGTCAAAAAAAGTAAAACTATGAATCAATTATCACTTGACGATATTCAATGATATAAGAAGTGTTACTTGACAGAAATTGATGAATATTTGAGTCCATTTAAAATCCACTATGTTTCTTCTTGTTTGCTATCCATCCCAGCTAAATAGCTTCAACCAATGCTTTTCACTATCATAATATATCAGCCAACCTGCTAAACTATAGACAAGACACTGATAAAATTGTTAAGTGACTTATGAAATAACTGCACTTGCTGCAAAGGAATACTTTAGTCAAAGATCACGATGAATATCTGTCTGCAGAAGTGATACAAGAGTGTTCATCTGTCTTAGTGGAATTCCATAGTAGCGGAAGAACAAGTAAAAATTAGAGTTCATTTAGAGAACACTGAATAATTATCTCATCGAAATGAATCCAGCCGATCTGTTTGTTTATTCTAAACGTTCCACAACTGATCACTGATTATTGAGCGCTAATCAAAAACCAAACAAAAAAATGTCGACGGCGACAAAGAAAAACGCAGACGCCTAAAAGCATTAATCAAAGCATATAAAACGAAAACAATTTTCAACGCAATTCAAACTGACTGTCAACGGAAATGATTTCAACAACTGCTCAAAATCTGGAAAAAAAGAATCACCACTAAGAAGATGAAGGGACTATATAATGTGGAGAACAACTATTCGATCAAATAACCTCCACACACCATCTGATGAACGTTTCGAATTAAGACCCGACAACAAACAGTGAAAGTAATCCAAAGAAAATTTCCAGGTCTCTTCCTGCTATTTAAAACTTCAGTTATGTCCAAAAAAATCCAAATTTTCAGTCGAAATCTGCCGGAATCAATCCACTTTTACATTCGTGTACATCGGTAATAACCAAAAGTAACCAAAACTATCACGGTCCAATCAATCTATTAATAATATCCACCACAAATAAGCTATAATTTGCCTCTTATCCTCTATGACCGCTGCGAGGAAACTGCTTGTCACCTATCACATCGTTACCTTCTTCACTCATTCAGAGTAAAACTACTCTTTAGAGATTCACTCTATAAAACAGGCATGAACTCTGCATATTCAACCTTCCCATAATAAGAAATTCAGTGAAGTACCGTATCCACCACCATTATCGTCATCTTACTGTAACCAAAAAGAGCCAATCACCGGCTGTCCGCCCACTCGCTCATAATAACAACCGATAGGCACATTCTTATCTATTAGTTACTGTAGGAAGCCACTGAAAGCAGAGAAGAACGCATTGCTCACGTTGCGCCTTTTACATTGAAAGAATATCAATTTCAAACTTGAAACCTTAACACGATGAATGCAAACAGGAAGAGACGGAAATGCCGAAGAGGCAAACCTTTTCAATTTCTGCGAATTCTGAATACGATAACATGAATTAATAATCTGATCAAGTACTGCATGAATACAAGCACAAGCTGTTCACCCAGAATAATGCGTTGTGAAATTCTCTCTCCCCTTCATATATCTGAGACGCTGAATGAAGATAAGATAACGAATGATCGCTTAATTAAAGCATCAAAGACCAAACATTTACTTCTTCTTGTCTATTCACCAACTAACACCGGAAATGCTAAATCGATCTCACAGTCAACTACTTGAACGACGGTGGCTTCAAAACATATCACAAAAGAGTCAGTGTGAATGATATCTTTGATTAAAATAAACAATTAAAATGAAATAATCGGAGCCGTTAGCGATAATGGCCCAAATTATTTCCCAATCGCTCAGATTATCATTTAGTTTCGTTCAATCGCAAATGTTCAATCGGATGTGAAAACGAATCGGAAACAACAAAATGTTGCGTTTATGTGTGTAGGTGGATGAGTGGTCGATGAAGCAGTGGTAGCTAACAGGCGCTGCTGCTATCACTAGACGTGAGTGAGTGATCATTTGAGTATTACCTACACACATAAAAATTACTACATATTCACGCATACCAAATAGTATTTATATTGTATCCGAAAAATATCACTTACAATGTATCGATTTCCTTATGCATCCAGAGGAATGATGTAAAATATGCAGAATATATCCCATATTCATTCCGTACTCAGAAATTTCCGTCATTAATTTCATTTTATTCCGGCATTCTCCCGATTATGAGAAAAATCAAAAACCAGCAAAGTTCTATGTTCACCTCTTCTCAAATGATTAAAACTTCTCTCACAATCAGAAAATTTGCTATTATCTCAAAGGCAACAACAATTGCGGATTTGACTGCAAAAATTGAAGAATTCAAGGATTTCAAGGAAAATTACTGCTCAAAAAATTGAAATTTCTGCAAAAGTCTCTAGAGAAACGAAAGCAACGACGAAATGCTTCTGAAATGTGCAGTTATGGCAACTACCTGGAATAGCACATTTAACTTATGCTCTTCAAAAGCAATTTCAGTTCAAACACCCACAATCGAACTAATTGATGAGACAGACTGTCAACGTTACAACGCTCTGAAGTTCAGCTAACAAGAAGATGAAGAAGTGATTTATGAGTTTTATGAAATCAAAGAATGTTTCGAGTTGATACTCATAAAACCAGAGCAATCAGCGGATAAACGAAATCATCATTATTGATAGCGTGCAATGGCTTCTCGTTTCTCATTTGCCTTCCACAAATGCTTCTGTCATTGTTGTTGTTATTGTTACTGTGTAATGTCGATGTATTACAGTTGGAAACGATGATCAGTGATAGTCTCTTATCAAATCATTCATTTGAAATGATTGATAAGTGCTGATTATTGATGTTTATCTAATTAAAATCGCAACCTCTACTCAATTTTTCATTCATACCGCATTCTCCTACTTCACCGTTTCCCTTCCAAACATCAATCACTCCAAACATCGTTTGCACTCAATTCACTGAGTTCTTGAAATTCTTGTCAGTGAAATATTCTCGTGTAAACTTAGTAGGGAATATAAAATACGAGAACGAACACAACGCCCCAATTCCAGACTACGGATTGTAGCAGATCGATGAGAGAATTACAGAGATTATGAGTGAATCAGATGATATGAATGATGAGACCGATTTATTCATAATAGAATGAATGCCTGACTGGGCAAAAATGCATGATTTCTTTTGCCCTATAGAACTGCGATGTCAAGAAGGAAAATCAATGACCATGCTCAATTCATTAGGAAAATGGAATAAGAATCACTTTAAAATGAGAAACTTTTTGAAACTTGTTCGTTTGAAAACACGGAATTTCTCTGATTATCTAAGTGAACATTTACATATATTGATACACACTCATACATAAGCTTAAACATATCCAATCATAATGCCATATGCAATCCATCAATCAATCGCTAATCATTGCGTATCACCAACCTTCGAATGCAAAATGAACCTCTTCGCCCATCGCAGTTCACATTCGGAACTGATCAACGGCGTTGTTTCGTGTTCATCACCAGATGCGAACATACTTCCCAGATTGCTGCTTTCAATAATACGAATGCAATCAACTGCATAAAATTTCCGCACGTTGTCTGTCTGCTCAACAACACTTCGTGCTCCTCAACTCGTTCTGAATCTGACAGTCTTGATCTGATCAGGTCGATGTTATTATGTTTGTTGTGTTCTCCGCAAAACAGAACGACGATAGTCCTCGATGAACACTCAGCAAATTCAATAAAATCAATCAAAAACACCGCAATTCAGTGAATACTTAAAACAGTTCTGCTTCACAGTGAATACCATTTAGATGTGTTATCAGTTATTTAAAGATGCATATGATGGTATTTCATTTGTTTGCATTCATTTACTGGTTCGGTTATTTATTGCGATCAATGTTTGTTCGTTGTCGTTGTTGTTCTCTGATGATGTTGTCGTAAAGAGCTAAAATTGACACCATCAAATTCATATTTTATCAAACGCTCCTCGCTTGGTGAAATGTCACAGAGAAACTGAACTTTCGCACGTTTCTATGATATTCGTCGAAATGTGAGTTACGAACACAACAATTCCTTCCGGAAATAGCAAACACGTCAGCTCTATTATCAATGTGTAATAATTCCACTAGTACAATATCAAATATCATGAAAACTAAGTCAGTCCAGTATATGAGTAAGTCCAATTCATCAGCATCACTGATTACTCAATCTCAGTAACAACTCTCGCCTAGTCTCTTTTCACTCACTTATGATCGCTGAAAGATTTTGCAGCAAAAGCAAAAGAGTACACACACAAGAATTTGCAGCAAAACAGCAGCATGAAAGGACGGAAATTATACTGCATTTATCTGATTGCTTCGTTTCTCTTTTAAAATATTATACTTAGCAAATTGAAGTATAAATCTTATCTTGTCAACAAACCACACTTAATAGCTCCATCCACGTCCCTTCAAACACCTAACTGTAAATGTCCTTTCATTTTTATCATAACTCATCATCACCTATCTGCCTCAATAAGCAAGATATACCTCTTTGCATGAGTCACTAAACGAATGCACACTACAACATCTACCTCGGTTATAATGATCTGTTCATGTATTACCGCCGTACTTATTTCTGCTAAATATATCTATCAACTAACAAATGCCAATTATAACCATTTCAACCGTTTCATTCTAATATCATCCCGTAAAATAAGATCATTTGCTCATTAGCCATATCATATTACCTTAACACTTATCACATTCATTGCACTTGACAGCAGAGATGATGCATCACCGATATTCTAAATTAGATATGCACTTTCAACTGCTACTCAACATTACTACGCATCGCACAATACCTATCATTCAGCCGCACTCACTACTACTGATAAGATAATATAAGCTGCTCAAAACTCACTACTGGCTAATATAATTCCTTTTCTTCAGCAACGCACAACCTGAACAACTGCTCCGCTCTTATCACTCAACACTAAATGATGACAGACAAGTGAAGTCGTAAAAAATAATCGAACTAAATCAATAGACGAATACAACCATAAAAACGTTTGTGATTGTTTTATAAAATCAACTCGACGATGATTATTGGACAGATTTTTGTGATGTGATTATTCTTTGAACGTTCATTGATTCCTTTCAACAATTACTCAATCTTGAAATTGAAACATTCTATTTGATATAATTCAAACAATTACTCCAACTCTATCACACAATCCAGACGGACACTCTTCAACCATTTATTATGTTTCTTACACAATTATCATTCAGTTAACTCGCGACAAAACAAAACGAATCAATCAAAACGAACTCAATATCTCACCACTATTAAGCAGTCTTCAATCATTGAATGCTGCAAAATCATTGAATGTTCCTCCACTTCAATACTCTCAAATGGATGTAAAATATCCAACTTGACATAAAACCTTAAGCCAATTCTGCCTTGTGCAAATTTGCTACGACTCTTTTTTTTCAATCTGTGTAAATTAATGACCAATTACTCACCAATGTACAGAGAAACCGTTTACGGAAAAGAAGCACCCAACAAAATTTCAAAGTTCAATGCTGAATCAGAACAGTGATCTCGAAACCTATCAACAAACAGCAACGATACGAAATGCACATCTGCGTGTACTTCTTTAATTCCAATGGGTTGGATTATCGAAGAGAAAATTTCATATGAAACCGAGAAGTACTTCCGTTGGATAATATTCACAAAATACTTTTCCGTAACGATAAAAATTTTGCTCAAAATTTCATAATTCTCTTCAATAGTCCACTATAATCGCTTTATTCTATTGAAAGCAGCAGTTATTTCAAATCTCCGCAGCCCGCAAGTAGTTCATCGATATACTTAGACAAGCTTATGAATGATTCATTTCTAATTCATTTTAAAACCATTTCCATAACTGAAAATTTTATTTACCTTCTTTAGCGCTCTTTGATCAGTGAAGTCTAAATTACAGTGATGAATCATCTTGCAAACCTTTTATCTGATGCTCAAGCATATATAGCAATCTTACCAATTATACCTGCATGCATAGATAAAAATGCAGTGAAATGCATCATGCTCGTGTAATTCACACACAGTAATGCTTAATTACGAATAATCTGTTCTAGTTCTTTACTTTCATTAAGAAAGCTTTCTTTCGACAAACACATAAAAATATCCAACCCAATTTTACCATGAAAAAACAATTTTCCTTATTAAACTGCAGAAACAGCTCGAATCATTTTATCCATTTTCATGCAATTTCTTATTTTAGCCAAGAAAGAGTGTGCAATACTTGAAATAGATCAATGAGCATTGACTAGAAATGTTAGCCAAATGGAAGTGCATATAAAACATGAAATAAAACCCTCAATTAACACTCCAATGAATCATACTGAATACTTTTCATGTCTAATCAGTGTCTCACTCAACAATATCAAATTAAGGGACTGCTACTAAATCAAACATAATGTTTGATTTCTTAACAGTACAGTGGAAACGTTAGCGAAAGATAACAGACTGATACACTGATAACGCGATACTGATAACGTGACATTAAGCGTAAACGAACTACCCGGACATTTCTTGATCACAACAAGCTTCCGTTGACCGTCAACTAAGTATACAAAAAATACCAGAAAGCTCTATACAAGGTACTCGCAAACAACCAAACAAAAACCTCTCCCAAAACATTATTATTGTCAATAGAATCAATTCAAATCTTTCCCAAAAGGACACTAAATACTGGCTGAATAAAGCAATGAATAAAGCAAGCTGCTCACGACAACAACCAAACAAAACTGCTATCACAAAAACAAACATCTCTAATAAATATGCTTTGATTTGTACTATTTGAATGCGCAATGAATGCCTCATTGGTTTATTTCCTTTGAAAATGTCAATGAATGAAGATAAAAGAGTGAACGAACGAACGTTCAAAAATCAACCCATCAAGCAATTCATGAGAATCACTGCAATCATAAAACAAGAACTCATCAAATTCTATAGCAACGGATATTGAGCACTTCCGAATGTTGTTTACATGCTCCTATTGTACATATTGCATGATTCTTTATTGTTAGCCTATGTAATGACGATGATGCATCATCATCTTTCTATTCATAAATAAACATTCATTCGAATATTGTTCAAAAGAATTATTTCGGGTGATGAGCTGTTCAATAGAACGATGAGAATATATCAGCGGAACGGCCTTCCTAAAAAAACACTGCACTGCTGCGGTGAAAAGTGTTAAAGAAGTGAAAAAGTCGAAAGCGCACAGAACTATTATAAGTGATATGTGTTATTGGATAATATTTTGTTGAATAATGTCATCGTTAAGAGCACTCAATGGCCATACAATGTGTGCGCGATACAGAAGAACACCGGAAATGCTCACACACTATTAGCAGCGGTGAACTTAAAACGATCTGTTCGGCACTGCAAACCAACAAAATGTGGAACGGATGAGGAAATGAATGAATAAATGTATAAATGCTCCGATGGCACGATGTGCTCATAACGATCGCCACAAATTCCAGCAATCGGAAGTTCATAGAATCGCAAAAAAAGAGCTCACAACAAGTACATTCTTTCAGATTTACAACAATAACAACACAACAACAACAACCCATCAAGCTAGAAATCAGTCTTTTTCCAGATATTCGCATATTTCATGATAATCATATGATCTAGCAATAGCAAGCTTCTATCCGTTTCACTGACTGTTCAATCCACTCAATCCCACAACATCCACACATAAAAGATTACTGTCATTTTATCTGATCTGATTCAATATCAGGTATTATTTCCATCAAATAATACAACAATGCGATCATACGGTTCACTAAAAGTTCTCATCATCATTTTCAAATCATAACCGCATCGAAAGTCTTTCATGTGGCTTCTTCAGTGTACCGTCTACTTGCAGCTCTCCTATTTCAAATGTTCATGTGCGAAAAGACTGCTCAAAAGTCGTTCAAATAAACCTATGCATGCTAGCTCTCTAACAAAAAAGAAAATCCTTCAACCCTGATCACAACAATTACAATTATGACAGCCATAATGATCATAATTACATGACATTCACGATATTGCCCTGAGAATCTCCTTGTTCCGTTTATTGCGGCTATTTTTCAATAACGATTCATAGTTGTATCATCTGTCTATATAAAGCCACGCGTTTAATCACTTACAAATACGCCGAATCACACCAAATTGAAATCAATTTACGTGATATTCAGCATAAGATTTGTGATCTTTCAAGGATATCTATTAAATGGCAATATGAGATTTTCATATTAAAAGATACCGCTCAAAAACATTCATTCATGCATGAATCTTTAATGACAATAATTATTCAGTCGGAAAAAATCCAGTAATCTGAGCGTTCCGATGCAATAATCGCAAGGAAATGACATCAAATTAAGGAGAACTGTTCATGAATTTAACATTCCTCAGCGAATATAACGTGTAATTTGATAATCGAGGGATGACTGAACTGCTTGTGTCGAAAAAGAAACATGATCATGAAGGAAGGCTTTCAATATCAAACTGTTCAATAATTACAAAAAGAATTAGATCTCTACTGCGCGATTTCATCTCCACAGGCATGAAATAACCCATTTTTGAGTAGTTTGCGGATGTCAGACGGGTAATAGAGGGGATCAGCAACCAAAAAAATCAAATGACAAAAAAAACCCTCTGCAAAAAAAACCATTCAGAAAAATTTCTTCATTAGGAAATTGATCGTCAGCTTTGCTGTGGATTTCTCATATCTTATCCCATACATTTACGGATATTTAATGAACATTCACCTGCTGGTACCCATTCATCATGCTCACATTCAACCATTCCAGCCCTATTCCACCTTTCAATTCACATTAACCACTACAAAATAATCCCTTACTCTTCCAGCACACATATATTCTGCATCCTAAAGACGTTAAACATCTCGTCACAAAAAGGAAATTCCATATGGAACGTTCAAATCCACACGTATAAATGGCATATATTCAGAAATATGTTGATAAGATCAAAACAGGTTCCCAAGTTCATACGACTACAGCAAGCGCAATCACTCAACGATTATCACTATGTAATCAGCAACATCTAGCGTCATCGAGTCTATCTATCGCACAAAATACCTGCCTGCACAAATTTCCATTTGCGATAAAAGACTAAAATCTCGATTAGATCATTGTTTCATTAGTGTAATGAATGTACGTACGTAAGACACAAAATAATCTCCGAGCGGCATTATAAAATGAATGAAAATTTATTGAAATTAACTCAATAAAGTCAAAATTTTCCAACCTAAATAAGAATACCAATAAATAATTTGTGAAACAATCAGCTAACAACAATAAATAAAATCAAATGCCAAAGCACAATAGGCGAACAGACTGTTTGGAATGAGAGGAAGGAAGAGTGGCGGTTGTTTGGTAATTATTAAAACTCGGAAGAACAAACCACAAACAATTTATTTATTCTTTCCTCAGTTATGCGTCGATGAATAATGTAATATCTGTTGCTGCAGTGCAATATGTAATAAGCAGCATCAGCAACAACAGCAGCAATAACTAATGAATGTAAAGTGACTGAAGAAATAATGTACTATTTCAAATCTCTACCATATAACGTACACAAATGCAAATGAATATAGCCAGCAGGATAAGGCTAAATCAGAGTCAGTCTGTCAATACTGCATATACATATATATAACTACTATCTTATACAAATCACATTCTCCAAGTGAAATGAATAATAATACCAGAAACGATCATCAACAGGATATGGTTGTGTACTATGATGCCATCCATACTCTACATCTAACAAAAGAGTACAAATACACAAAATTGGTTGCTTATTCAATTCAGTACAATTAGTTTATTCATTTCGGTTCGATCTTAATTACGAGACGATGAGAACGCAAAATTTAACGACATTGATGATTCAATACAACAACAATAACGATAATAACAACAATAACAAGAATTCAGTTGGAACGGTGAGATATGACAACACAAAGAAATGATTCGAATTGATGAGATGCAATGCGATTAGAGATGGCTGATGAGAGGAAGATCAGAGATTTCGTTGATTATTTATCACAACAATAATTATATTGCTATGGCCCCATTAACTCGGCTGGCCGCAATCCAACAACTTCAACTGCTTACATTCATATAGCACTGCTTCAATGCTATTTCAACTGTCACTATTCTGCTTGCTTATAAACATATTGCGAATATATAATCATTCACATATATTTGCAGTATGTTTACAAGCTGGCAGAATAGCGACAATTGTATCATTGTATTGTATCAAGTGTATCACACTTAATTTCAACACATTTCACTGATTGTAAACTGAACAATGGCGCGATAGAATCCGTTATGAAGGCGATAAAGTCATTCGCTTATTGTTTGATGCCGACGAAGAATCAAGTGGAGAAGGAAGCCCTCAAGAGATATTCTAAGACAACTTCGAAAACACACTCTTCCGTGATCCTCCAATGTTAAGAACGGATAAGTATCTTCTATATGAATTCTAATAAGATATCATCTCTTCGCAAAATAAGTGAACCACAAGCGTGCAGATTTTGACACAAACTCTTCTAATCTCCAATACAAAAATGTCCTACAATTCTCTCTGTTTTGCTGAATCATACAGGAACATGATTCAGCACGTATGAACAGATCTTCAAACAGTCATCAAGTCTTACTCTCCAAACATCCAATAAGCATACAAATTCATACACACAACTGCATAGTGGTCATTCAAGCAATACCTGATTGTATGACTAGCGCATGTAGTATCCCGGAAACCCAAACAGAGTATATGCTTATGAAAATGTTCAATGGTTCACACTTAAATCATACGCTCACGCATGGTGAAGATTATCACAATATTTTGCTACTGATGATCAAACACGGAAAATCACCTTGACGCATACCCTGATGTAAGTTCAACGTTTCGACATTTTAAACCATCATCAAAAAGGAATGCGGAAAGCAAGAAACGCCTGTCATGTAGCTATGGGATCCATAAGCAATACGCTGGATCACTGCACAAGTACTGAATTAGCAATTTGCAATGTACGAGAATGATTATGGAAAATATTGATTTTGAGAAAAGAAGACTATGAAAAATAGGTCACAGCAGCAGTAACACGGGGATATTGTTAGATGAATATATGCATGCACGGATTAGATTATGAATCTGGACGCTTCAACTAGTCTCTTTCATTTATTGATCGTTGAAGATAAAGATATACTACTGAAAAGCTTGGCTTCCGGAACAAGTCTTCTGACTGTGCTATTGGAAACTACTGAAGTGCGAGTATTAAGACCGTAACGGTTGTGTGCGTCACTCGCATGCCGCTGTCGGCACTTCCGAGCCAGTGGCAAATCCATATATGACCTTAGGTCAGCTCCTCACCTCACCGAGAGCCCTAACTTATCCCGTGTATCGCACTCCTGACAAGTCTCTCTCCATATGTGATCGCTTTTCATAGGCGACTGAAGGATTACGAACTTGACCAATACGATAGCACAAAAGTCCTAGCAATTACTCTCGTCTTGCCCCGATACTCGTTGTCCAGTCTCGATAATTCCTGTTAAACCACGCGGTTCATTTCGAGATGCAGACTCTTGGTCTGCGACACTTCTTCACGAGGAATAGCACTTGAAAGCAGCTAGCTATAAGATGGCAAACAGGCCTGCAAAAGTGGGCATGCAAAAGTGCCTAATGCTAACCCTAATCGACGGTTCCACTTGAAGGGCGTACGGCTGATTTTGATACATTTGAATATCGCTGATTATCGCTGCGATACGTCGACATTTCACAAACGATACCAACGCCTTACGGGTTGGCGCTACTGCATTAAGGCTCATATTCACGTTCACATTCGTTGTCGTTGGATTTGACGAGCAACTGTTTGTGGCATTACTGTTTGTATTACTGCTCGTTACGGCACCCTCATTGTTAACCTGGAAATTTATTGGTTCAATTTTTTTGCCAATCATTTCAACTGGTATTCTTTCATTCATTTATTTGTCAGTATCACTGCCGAAATGAAATCGTAATGACTGAAGTGAATACATACCTGTTCATGCGTTAGATCCTCGTCGGTGTTCTGCACGAATGTGCTATTGCCCTCTTCGTAGAAAAATATCTTCGACAGATAGTGACCTGAAATATGGCATAATTTCATAACCACTCATCCAAACGAATCCAAATGAACTGATCGGGTTTTCCGCAGATACTTTCACGAATTCGTTAAAAATCAATGGATGATACTGATACTGGATTAAAGACTGACGAATGAAATAATTCTTATAGGTTTACAACATTCACATAATACAAATTATAAACATAAAATTTTCCAATCGAATTTCCAAAAAAAAATTAAATTTCTTACCGAAGAAGGGAACGCACGGTGGGTTAATGGTTTGCAGCCGGGTGATCATCTCCTTCCAATGCGGATTGCACAACTTCTTGAACTTCTCATAACAAACCTGCTTCTCACGATCGATTCGCTACAAATCAAATACATCAACTCATCAAGTGAACAATACTCTTATCAAAAACACATTTCCGAAGGAAACGAATATATCACAAAAAACATTTCAAACACAGAAAAAAACAAAATCTTCTCGCAACTTTCGCCGCATTTACACTTCAGACGATCGAATGAACCAAAATTGTGAATGAACCAGAATTCAACAATTCGCTATCATCACCATTCAAAACCACTTTGTATTATCAATAAACTTCAGTATACTAATTCAAAACATCAAAACAAATGCCAACCTCCCAACACGCTTTCAGTCGATATACCGAACTACTGTTCAGTGCCGAATAAAGCGCTACTAATCCCGTGAAATTGTTCAATTCCTCGAACACCGACATCACTTCCAATACGCGGCTAAACATTCCCACTCGTTCCTCCAGCGACGGCGTTTCGACAATTGTTTTTGCCACCCAATAGGTTAACTAGAAATAAAATCAGCAACTGATTTCTCGCCCATCAACCCATCAACTCATTCACCAAATGAACATTGATCACGATCGCATTGCCAACTTATAAAATGAAAAATGAATTGAGCCAAACATCACCCATTCAAGAAATCGCAAAAAATCAACTCATTTGTGCCCAAATGACAACAAAAAATAATACAAACGATCATACATATATCTTCTTAAAACAATCCTAAACTTTCGCAGTTTATGAAAACGAAAACTTTCGGTAATCTTCAATTCACGATACCATAGTGCTGTGATCGATAAGTTTCAGCAACTGCGGACTTCGTCGATCCTTGTCATGTTTTGTCCACGCTGAACCAACCAATTCAATTGGCTTTATCGCACGATACAGATCGAACTGCAGCAACGTTATCTGCCTGCCTATTTCCAGTGGATGCAAAGTGAGCAAATCATACGTGTTGATTTCACCTTTTTTTGCCGTATGCCATACAATCTGAAACAACGCCACCTCACAAACGTCATCGCATATCTCAGTATTCATCGATATCAAGTACCTTCTTCAAAAAGTGCAAAATGAGACCAAAAACTGTCACATTAAGCCGTACCGGTGGTTTGGCAGGTGCAAAAGAATTCGGTGAGTTCAGAGGCGGCGGAATACCCTCATCGACCGAATCCACTATTGCCGGTGTTTGTACTGAATCCGAGCGTCGCTTTCGATCAATACAAGTCTGAAAATGAAAATGTCAATACATTTCAAAATCTCGTTTATTACTTCAGAACTTCAGGATCTATGTTGAATTTCCCTCGCCACTAAGCATAAACATCACATTGAAACAAAAAAAACTGCAACTCATTCGTTTCGAACAATTGCCATAATTGCTTAATAATGGTCTGCAATGCGACTGGGATCGCTATCTCTATCGCTATCTGGCGATTCCTTGCATCTCACAAAATTATCACACTGAATCGAGCTGTGTTGAAGCTCGTTTCAGCATTGAATGCTCACAAGAAATTGATTCACCTGAATACTTTTACACCACTTTTTGTGTTGATTCGTTACATTCGATTGTCGATCGGTTTCCTCCAAAAATGAACACAAATTCTCCAGTAATACCTCATCACATTCAAAATCATACCAATGACCATTTATCCATTGCCGTATTACGCTAAGAACTCTGCAAAAAATTTCATATATCCATTTTACTAACGATAAGATAACATTCAAAAGGTCTGTTTCAAATTCTGGAATGATTCGACACTGGGCACAATTTAACTCATCGCAAAATTCTTGCGGTACTGATCCGTTCTCTAAAGCAAGCGATAGCAATCGATAGCACTTGAACTATCGCTCATCACACTATCCTCAAAATATTTACAAACTGAACTCATAACTACCCATAATTATTCGCCGAATTTACATGCTGAACTCATAATCACTTGCTATTACTTCCTAAACATCAGGGAATTGATTTGAATCCAACTGTCATGAACAGGCTTATTCACGACGACTGTCTTCTTTGTTGTATCTTATCTTCTCTGTTTTGTATGTGTCTCTTGTTTATTGTAATATCTGTGTCTTATTAAGCCTTCGATGATTTTGAATGTTGAGTACATTGCTGCGAAATACTTTTACGTTTATATATAGTTGTTTATAGTTTATTTTTTATACGTTTAAATACATTGTTTATAGTTATGATTTAGTTTATTTATAGTTTAAAGTTATGATTTAGTTTATTTATAGTTTATAGTTATGAATGATTATTTATAGTTTATTTTTTATACGTTTAAATACATTGTTTACAGTTAGGATTATGAATATTATTGTAGAACCGTGTAATGTTTGACAACAATGTACTTAACAGTCAAAATCATATACGCTCCCTATGATTGTTCCCTCTTCACGGCACATCAAAACTTTCACAACGCAAATATCCCGTGATAATTAATGACGAAATCGAGATGCACTAAGCAAACCTGCACTGAACGGGTCGTTGATACTCCTTACGGAAACGTTGATAACTCTGCTCAATGCGACCATATGCAGCCATCGTGGGCATTTGCAGGCCTTGTGAGTGCACTGTTGCATACGGTCCGTTCAATAAACTCCTGAAATGACCAAGTACTCACCTAATAACATTCGAAATACTGGCATGCTCCCAATAACCTTCAGGGGTAAACGAAATAACTTCAGAGAGAAATCCGGTTTCCTCCAGGAACGATTTTCTCATGCAACCTAAATATCAGGCCTAAGCCATCCATGCTTGCTTGTAAAGACAAAACACTTGCGAAAATAATGTAACAAAGTTATGCTAAATATCTCTGCGATGCTATGAAATAGAACTTAAAGCAATCATCCCAGATGTAAAACCTTGATTGATGCGGTGAAAGGCTCTGTTCCACAGCTTTCAGCTGATGCGGGGTTGGCACATTGAAACGTTCGATTAGCAACTGCAGTAACTCTTGTGGAGTGCAGAACGATCTGTATGTGGTGAGGAAGGTTCGTACGTAATTGTTGTCTGTATATCTGAAATTATTGCACAACATGATAGCAGGTCAGTCATCTTCCAGCATTTTTTTACTTTTGTGGGGGGGAGGGGTCGCACGCGAGCAAGCTCGCGCATGCCACGCCTACTGCGCATGGCCTCAGCCTAAGGTGACCTCAGCCTCATCTAAGCGTAGCCTCAGATCGCTCGATGCTGCAGCAGAGGCTAGCAAGCGAACTCAGGCTTAGGCTTAGGATGAGACTATGCTTGAGCTGAAGCCATGCGCAGTAGGCGTGGCATGCACGAGCTTGCTCGCGTGCGACCCCCCCCAAAGTAAAAAAGTGGCCATCTTCCTTAACAATACCACAATCAGTAAACATAAAATTTAAGTGAACATTCCGAAAACAAAATAACTTTGGTCGCGATGGCGCTTTGTCTTTGCATTTCGTATGGGAAAGATAACCACAATAAAGATATCAGTAAAAATAATTGATGCGAATTCAATTGTCGTGAATAGACTTATTCACGACGACCGTCTTCTTTGTTTTAACTTATCTTCTCTATTGTGTATGTGTCTCTTCTTCATTGTGACATCTGCGTCATATTAAGCCTTTGAATATTCCGAGTTTCAAGTACATTGTTGCGAAAGATTCTTGCGAAACATTTTTTAGTCATGATTATGAGTATTACTATTATTGTTGCTGATTTGTATCGATAAAGACATACGTCCGCTATCATCGTTCCGTCTTTACCGCACATCAACGCTTTCATTACAATAACGATGGTAATAATACAGGTTGGAATGATAATATTAATAATAGCAATGGCACTAACAGATGATAGGTGAGTCGTTCGATAAGCTTCAGGACAGTGCCGTGCTTCACAACCGGTATTCCACTACTCGATGTGTAGTCTTCGAAAACGATATTCTCATCGCAATCGACATCCGAAAACCTACACGAAAATCACACTGATATCCAAACTATATTTACGTGAACAATGACCGATTCAAAACGTATACAAAAATAAGTTAATTGATAGAATTTCGCAGACAAAACATATAAGAATATAAGAACAATGAGCGATACCTGTACTGATCTGGTCCAGGAACAATCAGCGGAATACGTTTCTCTTCCTCCTTCAACGAGCTATCCAACATACGATCTAATAAACTGAAAACAAGAACAACATCAGAAATTCGCAATACTTTACCGATATACTTCACAAAAATACCATATCATCCGAATAGGTTTCCAAAAATTTTTTAGACAATTTCGCTAAAACTAAACAAAATGATGAACCTTTTCGTTTGAATCATCACCAGATCAGACATCCAGCTGGTTTTCTCATCAGCCGATTTGCAGTACAAAACCCAACTTGTTGTCACACTATCTTCACGACCTGCCGATCGCGATTCTATTCGGAACGCATTTTGCAGTTCTGAAACCGAACTTTTTACGTATACATTTCATTACAAGCAATGACGATTTCTTAAATGATTGAGAATATTCATTATTGCTCGATGAATACAATGAATGATGAGGATAAAAACTGAGAATAAAAGGATGAGGATAAAATGGGAGTAAACATAAAATAAGACTGATTCACACAACTCACCTTCGGTATCGTTCAGATCGAATATGTCTGTCTTTCGAATGAGCACTTTGCCTTTAAATTTGTACAGTGGCTTCTCGGGTTTCGAAGATCGATGAATTTTTGTTAGCACAAGAAGATGATCAAACAAGAAGACATGACGATCGGTTGCTCCACGACCCTTCTTGATCACTTCTGTAAGATTTTCAATTTCATCAATAACACTCAACTTTTTCGAGTATTTTGCCCATGAAGAACAAAATTGCCTCAGTGAGAGCAAAATTTGACCCATGTGAACAGGAAAAAGAATAATGACAAAAAACGAATAAAAATACAAATCACAACAAAAATCATCCCAAAAACTACAAAATCAAATTAATGCGAGATAATATTTTCGATTTTCACATCGCCAATCACTGTAGCATCGAAGATCACTTGATATTAAATAATCAGATCTTTAAGAAACATCAAGAACTTACCAGAAGTTGGCAATACTCCGGGTCGAACCATTAACAGATCACCTTCTGAAAACAAAATGAATAATATCATAAGATATTCGAAATGCATTCGTTGGAAACGATGTGAAAAATTGCAATTTCCAACAAACTAAATGATATTCATACGCATTACACAATCAACAATATTTCCGAACGTTTCATTCATCCAACTCACTGAATCATCCGACAACGTCTCAATTAATCAAACTACATCCATAAACCAAAAATGACTGATACACAAACACTTACTCAATGAAACCTATTATCATCGTGTTCAGTTAATGAAATCTACAACTTATTACCATCACGCTCAGTTACTACAATCAGCAAATCAAAACTGAATCAACAAATCAGCAGAAAATGCAACAATTTATGTGCAACTCGCCTCTGATAACCTCTCCACAAGTATAGCCGATTTCTTTGCCTTCCCACAACTCGATACTGCGTTGTATTTCTTGAATTCGCCTCAATTGTTTCGACCGACTCGACTCAATAATCAGTCGTTGAGTTTGTTCACTGAACCATTTTTTATTTTTCATAAAAATCTCAGAGTATCTTCATTAGCAAATCACAACTTTAAGAACACATTACAAGTTTACATCCTCCACAAAAAACCTACTTTTTCAAGTGTGATTTCAATGCAGCCGGGCACAGCGCTTCGATTTTCACCGCTAAACCACTGAAATAACTTTTCGCACTCTTCAAATCCTCCAAATCTCCACCAGGTTTTGATAGATGAATTAACATCTAAATAAAAAAAACCATTAAAAAATAAACAATAAAGAAATTGATTTACGAGAACTTTAAAAAAGCATTTTTATAACCAATGAACGACATAACAAGAGCGGCAATAAACTAATCAACATCCGACTCACATTAATATATTCCACATATCTGAAGAAGTGTACCACTGGCGTTTGCAGCATCGTTGGTAAAACGTATTTAACGGCTAGCCGAAACGTTTCTCCACCAGGCGTTCCACTATAGGTACGATCCTCCATCTGTAATTCTCAATTTCGGATCTATTCACTAATCTGTTTCTAATGAATCTACCAATTTTCAATCTGTTTTCAGAGAAATCTACCAATCTATCCACAAACTGCTCGAATGCGTTCAAACCACCGCAGTTTTAATGCTCTCACAGCCATTCCACACAGACAGTTTCCTATTTACTCCCTTTCGAACACTCGATTTCGAGTAATATTCACTACACACCGTTAAGTGTCTCAGTACTCAATGAAAACTTCATTCTACTGAACAACACAATCTAGTTTACGAAGAATACGAACACAGAACAATTCGAATACGAGCAAAAAGATGACCTCAAAAAAGTTGTCGTATTTCGGATCACTCAGTAGCTCAGCCAATGTTGTTGACACGGACGATTTGAAGAGATCCTAAACTCAGCATTTGAATAAATACAATCAATTAAATGCAATTTCGATCAAATCATAAACATTCCAAATAAAGGACTCTTGCTGAATATTTCAATCGCAATCAAATTAACTAATCCAACAATCAACCCACCATATAAGTAATGTACACATCAAATTCATGCGCCTCGGCCAACTCCCAGAGTCCAGCTCCGATACACGGCGTATCCGACATCTCAATCGCATCCTCGACAATGCGTTGAACTTTCACTGTTAATTCATGCAGCTCACAAATATCGCCGAATATATCCTCCAAATAATGCTGCAAAATATCATTCGTAATCATCAAGAGTAGAATTAAAACAAAATGAATAAACAATTGTACAGTACAGATAGCAGATGCCATATCCAACGAGATCACCTCAACGCACAAACAGACAACAAATACACTGAACAAAACACGATACTGAAGAAGAATATTCACCGATCAAACCTTCCCTTCCCTATGCGTTCACAATGCATACAGTAATAAATAAACAATTGTTTCACAACGCTGAAAATGTGTCAAACAATGAAAGCAAAGTAATAACTCAAAAATTCAAAACGCACATAGCATCGTTCATTATGTTAGATGTAAAAAAAACTACTGAATTCATCACTAAATGGAATCAAAATGATACTCATCGCCTATATCTCACTCAAATGACCACATTAATCAAAAGATTGGCCATCTCACCTTATCGTTCTCACCGAATGCAGCTTCGAAACGCCGTCGGAACACGTGCAAAATCAAATTCAAATCACGCAAATACTGCTCTTCTTCATGGTTCAAATCGCGAGATACCTAAAACATAAAACATACCTAGAAGCACATCCTCCAAATACTGCAAAAAAAGGATATAATCATCATTACTCAATATTCCGATCCCACAGCCGCATTTTGACATTTCGTACATTCCGTTTACATCGTTTCATTCATACGGATGAACTACTATTACAAATCGGAATCAAGGCTCCAACATGATATTCTCACGGATACAAGACCATCACATCAATACAGGGTAATTCAAGCATTGGAGCGGTTCGCTTACTAACAACCTATTTTAAATAACACAATCAAACACATGGGACTAATCACTGGTAAGCCTTCACAACAATTTTGATCATCTTCTTTAATCAGACTCTAGAAAATGTCTCACCAAACTGTACCCTTCATCATTACTCAATATTCCGGTTATTTGAAATACTCACTCCACAATAAACAAGCGCATACCTTTTCATATGTAAGTTCTTGTGTAATCTTCCAATTCTCTTCTGCTAAATCATTCAGAATGCCTGCCGTTGATGCCTCCTCTTCATTATAAAGCATCTCGGTCAACTCCATTAGACTCTGAAGAGGAAATTGAATTATTCATTGTTCACGTATTTCAGAGTCATCCGTTCAACTAACGCAATGCTGTCAATTCAACACTTTTAAAACACAAAATCTTAAACGTTCAGTCGAAATAAACACTTACTTTGTCAGCGCTGAGGGCAATTTTCAGATTCTGCAATCCGATTGTATGATTGCCTTTACGAATATTCTTCACGTAGTTACCAGTCCACTGTAATCAAAACTTGAGAATACACAAATAACGCAAAATCGTTCGAAAAAGCATTTCTCACAAATGAAACTATCTCATAAACCATCACTAAACTATAATCATCACTGAATAGCAATCACATTCAATTAAAGCTCAACTGATGAAGTTTCGTGGAAATTTCCTACTTTTAAAGGGCTGCAAACAACATTTCTCAGATCTTCAATCAATCAATTCCGATCCTGAGTTTCGAATAATTTAATTTATCGAAACATGGAAATCTGACTCTTTTTTAACGTTCACAACGAAAACTGAAATCAATTTCAATACCTTGAGTATATCGGCCGCAACGTATTCAATAACAGATAATATATACAACATTACTTTATCATCCACTTTATACCCAAGATGCTCCTAAAAATACGTTCAAGTTAAATGAATCTTACGAGTAATCGTAACAGTAAATTATGAAACATCAATTTTTACGGGTCAATAAAATACACTAATTCAGTTTCTGTCATTAACATTCCCTTCGTTAATTGGGACTATCTAGATCAATAATAACATCGAATCGGACTGATTCAAAGAAAGCAAAATAAAAATGACCTTAATTTTCGGTTGAAGAGCATGAAGCAGCGAAGTGAGACTTCGGGCATTCGCGTTTCGCTTATCGAACAGCTTCTTTGAGCTTAAATTATGCAACGCTTCGTTCGTTTCTTGATACTGAAATAATAAAATATTAATAAGAATATCTTCAAAAATTATATTTCATTCCTCATCGACACTACGTTAACTACTCTCATTTTAAAAAAATGCAAATTCGATCAGACTCAACCTGTTCGAAGTCAAAAACTGACAATAAATAAAACTATAAATTATACTAATTGTAAATGCAAATATCCAAAAATAAATGTCACAACTGATGTGGTAGTGAATAAAAATGAATGAAATAATTTAAATTTAAAAAAAACAGACGAATTGACTGCATGAAAAAATCAACTGATAAACAGAAGTGAATAAATGACGTGATGAATTGGTCACCTGCATAACCCAATGGCACATACTGGCTGGTAATGAAGCACGCATACAATGTTCCATATCTTCGATTTTCTGCGGTTTTGATTCGAGTATTTCGAAGAGTATTCGCATCAGTAACTCTTGAATGTGGTCTACAGCTGCCCGCTCCAAACCGATTCCTGGATGTACGTTGTTGCATACCTGAATGAAGTTTTCATTTACGCTTCTTAGACCATGAATACCATCATCATTATTGCAAATATCATTATGGAACGATCACACAAATACAACGATACGATAAAACCGATTGGTCCGCACCTTTGTTAGGCATGCTTATCAAGTAACTTTCCGGTGCCCTGCTCTGAATAATCCGGCAAAAATTCACAATTCAAAGAATCAGTATCACAATGGCAATAAAGCTGACTTGTGGCAAAAATATCAAAACATTTGGCGAAAAAAATACGATAATCATGCCGTTTTGAGTCTGAATTTACTAATCACACTGAGTGAACCTGATTCCGCGCAATACTTTATTACTCAAACGACTGATAATTACTTGTAAGATAAAAAAGATGATAAATCCGGATTTATTCCACGAATTCATGATAAAATCGATTTCATCGAACTGTAGATCAAAACTTTACGCACGAAATTCAACATATAGCATCTAGCCACTCAGTTTAGATGGATAACTACCGTCATACGGCACTCAGCTAATTATAAGTGACTAATTATACGCTATAGCAACTTATACTAAACAATTACCAACACAATAATGATAACAACACAGTGGTGATCTATTAATAATTGGGCAGTAAAAATAACATCACTATGTTAAATGATAATGAAAACAAAACTGGAACAACAGTCATACGACCAGATATAATGAGAATATGGCATAAACATTTCCAGTAATTTCCAGTCGATAAAAAAAACTGACCTGATAGATGCGGTCGATGAATAAATTTTGACTTCGCCATTGCATTTGTCGTTGTGCGAACAATGCTCTGGATGCACTCAACTCGGATGTGCACGGATTACTCATCGTTATCACTAATTGTCTCCAGTCATCAAGCACTCAAACTCCTTACTTGTATCGTTTCACTAATAATCACGCGATTTCCAATAATTTACACAAGAAATTCTGAAATTTTCGATTTTACAAACACCTTAAATGAGCCTGTATCATTAACGATAATAACTCTGCCCTGATACCGATTCCATTTTTGTAACGTCAATCAATCATATCGCGTCATATTATCAGTAACAATCGGAGACAACCGAGCAATTGTGAACAGTAATACAATTACAGATAACATGAAGTTGTTATTCGTCAACAATTAAACACCTGATGAATTCAGTCTTTTATCGAATTGATAACACAATGATGGCCGCAAATGTTATCAAGGATACATCAAGCATGAGCACGTAAAACTGATAAATGTTCAACTACTAAGCTTAGATAATTGTACTGATAACAATACCGATGACCTCGCCCCCTTCTTATTTTATCGAGCATATTTTGATCTGTCAACAAGTTACTTCAAAGCAGAATTGCAATTTTGAGAATCTTTGCACTCGAAGTGCTATTTTCCGAACGTTGACGGTCTCAATAAATATAATCGAAAAAATAGAAATACATCTGACATCTCCGAAAAAATAATAATACACAGAAAGCTAATCACCTCGAATGCGAAGACGCGAGTGCTAACTGACAAAAAGCGGAGGGAAATCAAAGGGAAAATACATAGGAATGTATCATCACACTATAAACTACAGGGATGAATCACCTGACTCAGCTATTAAAATCCAAACGAAGATATAAATCTAAATGAATCCCTCGCTCGCTAAATGTAAGTGATTGAAATCATTCATATAACTAACTCTACATTGCTAGTTCCGCAAATCTGAGGGTTTCTTCTTCCTTACTTTTTTAATATATCAATACCTCTCACAAATTATGAATCGCCATATTTTCATAGGGAATTCACTGGAAAGACTTTCTGGGTTGGACAATAAAAATACAATTTTCATTCAATACAATGAGTGAGTAAGAATGCATTCAACGATAACACATAATGAACGATTTGCACAGTCAAGAGAACGGAATTTTTAAATTTCTGTCTGAAAAAAATCCTAGAAACTTTTTTTCAGAAGCTGAGAAAATAAAAACAGCCAATTCAGAAGTGAAAATTCTCAATTGAGAATAGAGAGGCGCTCGTTGACAAATGAAGAAATCAAAATCACAATAGAGCCCATGGAACATAATGTAACCAGTGAATGAATGAAGGTCATATGAAAAATGAATGAATTTAATTCGATTTCACAAAACTGGTTATCACTCGTGTTATTAATATTATTATTATTATTGTTATTAAAGTTATTATCAGTGTGAAAGAGCGATGAGACGAAAAAGTGATGAAGACATGAAAAGCACTTGTTGTTTTTCATTAATTGCTGCCATAGACAATACGCAATTGTATTAATGTTTACAGTTTTTGAGTGATATGTACAATAGAAACGTTTAACAACGTGACTTTATTAATTGAACACTCTGAGCTGAATTATTCTGTACAAAATCACTTCAACACCATTAAAACATCAAGCAGAAATCACACCTTAATCCCTACTTAACAAGACTTTTTTGTTCTCAACTCATTAGCAACTAACAGCAATTATACTGGATTCCTTTCCTGCCGTATTCATCTAATTGTAAGGATTTTTGGTTGGTGTTTTTTGACGTTTCAGCAATCATTTGAATAACTTGAATCAATAACGTTGAAAGCGTCTTCAATTAATAACTGATAACGGGAACTTTTCTTCAGTGCAAAATATTGAAAACTTGGTTAAAATACTGGAAAATATTGGATGTTGGAAATTGAAAAATGTTGGAAAAATTGAAAAAAATGTTATGGAAAAGTTTGTTCAATCAACGTGATTGTGAGAAAAGGAACCAAGAGGAACCAAGCAAGTAGCAGTCAATATCGAAAGATGAAAGCACACAGATCGTCGTGTCATGTACGTTGAGAATCTCAATGAATCATCGAGCAGTTTATGAATGCTTTAAAACGATTTTTTTCTCTCAAAAACGCATTCAACAACTTATATTTCTGAAGTGTTTTTCCGAAGAATTTTCGTTGACTTAAACGCCGTCGTTAAGCGATGGCGTTTTTATTTTCTTGGTTGATAAGTTTTAACACTTCAATGGGATGGGAATCAATAAAGTGCGCGTGACTGGCTGCTGGAAAGAGTAGCTGGAAAAATTTTGTGACATTCACTCATTCAAGCAAATGCGAAATAATGAACGAATCAAGGTGTTGTTCTTTGATTTGAACATATCATACGTATCACACTGTGCTCGCTCCTCTCTAACAATCACAGAAATTGTTTAATAATTTCAAAATTTAATCATCACAAAAACCGGTCAACGGATCGTCACTAATTTCCATCAGGTCATATTCGTGCAAAAATTTCGTAATTAATAAAGCCAACAAACTGGTAACGATCGTCAATTGAGCTCCTTAATTCGATTAATCATCATACATCATCTCTGTTGCTGAATATCCACTGAAAATTGATGGTAATAATCACAATCAGAATAAAAATCCATCAAATTCCCACATAAATCGGGTCGAGCGAACGATCATGAAAGCACGCGATCTCCATAGAAATTGTCACTAAACTGCTTATTTCAAGCATCTTTCAAGTTTATGATAACTTACATCTCAAAGCTCTCTTATAAAATATTTCTTAAAGTTAAATTACTTCCACAAAATTTGTCACTGTGCAAAAACATTGATCAGTTTCACAATAACATTGATTCTCTTTAAAACGCACCATCCTTCTTAACCTCTGCATCTCGCTAACTTATCATTAATCTAACCAAATTCATCCCGGCTCGGTTCGGCTGTGTTTCATACTGACGATCCAGGATACTTCAATCATGCCACGATGAAGTCACCATATTGTTGTTGAACACAATTCATTATAAAAATCTATACTTATTGTTTCTCATCTGGTACCGGTGATTGCGACGAATAACTCGTCCGGTTACATAAAGTTTTGACAAATGATTCCATCATGTTGCAAAATGCACTCTGAAACTAGTGTTTGTAGGGGACCCGCGGATATCGACTTTAGAATTCCGACTCAGAGATTTGGATTCTAAAAACCCAACAATTTCGGAATTTGCTAGAAGCTTGCCATTTTGCATACGTTTGATAATATATTGATCTTAATCACACATTGATCCTTCTTATAATTAGATTATTCACATGCAGTAATGTTTGCCGTTTACCAACCAAGGGTTCACGAAATGATGAATCATTGTATAATGGCAGCATCTTAACTTTCATTTTCACAAAACAATGAACAATGATATCATAATTTCATCACCCTTGCCTCATAGTTCCTCATCACTGATGCTTTGTCTTTCATTCATTGCGGTCCATCGATTTCGCATTCATTCTCAGAGTATATCGCCATACAATGCAAGTTTGCCCGAACAAATTAAGATGGAGAACGAAAGTGGCAATACTCTCGCTGTTGGGAAAATTCTCTTTTCGAGAATGACTATGAATATGTGGAACACAAACACGGCGGAGAAATTGAAAAAATGGTGACGTAAAGAAATTGGCATGTTACTGGGCAAACCTGAGGAGACGGTTATTTGGAGGATGGTCACCCTAGTGCTCCTATAGTAATGTGTCCATTGATCAATAGTAATACAATGTATTGGAACGAGCGCCGCCGAGCTACTTAAGATAGCTTCAGAAAATCAGCCATATCTCCTCAAGTTAGCAAAATCGCTCGACAACACATACACATTTCTGCAAGCAGAGAATCTGGGGAATCCAATGATGTAATGAAATTAGCATATTGCTAGGCAAACCTGAGGAGACGATTAGTTTGAAGACGGTCACCCTAGTGCTCCTATAGTAATGTGCACATTGATCAAAACAGCCATATAGGCGTTAAAATCTTCAAGGTACCGGTACCCTCAGCTTTCCCGGTAACATGTGAATTTCTTTGCACCATTCGATTGCTCAGAATCTCTACTTTCAGAGAAATATATATTTTGTCGATTGAGTTTGCTTTCTTGAGGTGATATAGCTATTTTTCTAAAGCCATCTCAACTAGCGCAGAGGCACTCATTCAATGCCCATTGTATCACTATAGATCAATGTTATACATTAATACAGCAATATAGGCGTTAAAATCTTCAAGGTATCGGTACCCTCAGCTTTGCCCGGTAACATGTGAATTTCTTCGCACCATTCAATTGCTTAGAATCTCTACTTTCAGGGAAACATATATTTTGTCGATTGGTTTTGCTTTCTTGAGGAGATATGGCTATTTTCTTAATGAAATACGGTTTGCCATATTCGGGCATACCGTATCCTCAAGTTTGCACAGTAATATAAGAATATTTTTGCACCAGTCGATCCAGCAGAATCTATGGATTCACAAAAACACATCTTTGACTGAGCGATTTTGCTTTATTGAGGAGATATAGCTATTTTTATAAAGCCATCTCAACTAGCGCAGAGGCACTCATTCAATGCACATTGTATTTTTTTCGACAACATATGTGCATTTCTGCAAGCAGAGAATCTGTGGAATCTAATGATGTAATGAAATTGGTATGTTATTGGACAAACCTGAGGAGACGGTTAGTTTGAAGATGGTCATCCTAATTCCTGTATAGTAATGTGCACATTGATCAATAGTGATACAATGTATTGGAACGAGCGCCGCCGAGCTACTTAAGATAGCTTCAGAAAAACAGCCATATCTCCTCAAGTAAGCAAAATCGCTCAACAACATATATGCATTTTTGCAAGGAGAGAATCTGGGGAATCGAATGCTGTAAGGAAATTGCCATGAGATGAATCATTTCTTTTCATTTTCGTACATTTTGAAAATGATAATCAGGTTTTGAAACTGTGCTAAATTTACTGTTAGATGAAAATTATGTAATTCGGACAAGAGTGAAACCAAGAGAATGAATTTTTGTTTCTGAATCCGTTTTTATCTATTCCGTTAAGTCTGATGTGCAGCGTGGTTTGGTAACACTGCTTTGAGCTTCAGCTTTTTAGGTATGGGTTCGAATCTCAGTTAGGGTTTGGGTTTACAACGTTTTTGATTTCAGATTGCTAATGTTCATCGTTTTTATATGTGCGGTTTTTATGATCCGATATTCAGAGCGTTATAAATGTACTTTTTGGTAGAAACTTCGTATTCGAAGAGGAAAAGTGCAGAGAATGGCACTTTTTTCTGAATCCATTTTTATCTACTTCAATGTTACCGATGCGGTTAAGTGCGTCATTGAGCAATAGCAGTGTGGTCCACTTTCGCGTGGCAGACCATGTTTGGGTCACTGTTTTAAAAATTTCTAACATTGTGTTTCTGAATTTTTTTTCTGGTTTTCTGGTTTGCTTTGGGTTTTGGATTCCTATGGTGTTTCCTGAGAAACAATTTACCTTTCTTTGACAGGCGATTCGTAAGGTGATCAGAGAATAATTTTGGTCAATTTTCATGTACTTTTCTTAGAGATACTGCGTATTGAAATGAGCGTCGCCAAAAGATTTTCGTTTGAGCGCACTTATTTTCCGAATTAACGTTTCTTCCAAGAATTCTACCAATTCTAATTCTGAGCATTCTTTCACATCTCTGAAAGACTCCTGTTTCGTTCCGTCTTGGACATGGATTGTATTTTCCTCAGCAATGGTCCATAGATGGAATATTTTTCTCAAATATTTTTCTCATTTGGTTTTTTGTTTGTTAAGAATAGATTAGCAATTCATTTTATGTTCATCGCGGGTGTTTTTTTTTGTTCATTTTTTACTCAGATGTTCGAAATGCTTTCGAATGATTCACTGTTAATCTCTTCAATATCCCAATGCACTAATTTTACCTTTTTCGTTGTTTTTCAGTGAGCCGTTGCGTTCTTTTTATCTTCTCATTCGATTCTCTCATTGTTAGTTGAGACGTCCTTTGAAAGTGAATTTACAACTCCATTATTTTGTTAAAGAAGCTTATCTAGTTGTGTGTTTGCATCATTTAATAAACAATCAAAAACTTGACCGATTTACTACGCGATTCCTAGCCCGAAGCTTCTTCGTTACATAGAGAACGTGTAAAATTAGTGCGGTTTGAATTTGTCGTTCTGGTTTATTGAACTCTCTGGTTTACACAATCTAAATGTGTTGGAGTTTAATTATGATGAGGTTGATCGTTAGAATAGAATTTAAATAGGCTCTGTCTTGGTTAGAGATTCAGTGAATTTCTTCCAAAATGTCCAGAAATTCATCACTTTGAGCAAAAATGCGATAATGAAAACAGCTGAAAGATGGATATGTGTACGTAGACAAACAGTTACCGTAATTTTTGATCCGATTCCGAGTAGTCTAAAGATAGGAACGAGACTGAAAACAATTACTGAATGCCGCTAACTGTAAGTCCCAAATTGCCACTTAAGCAGCATGCTACCACACATTTCTTAGTTCTATCAAAAATTTTTTCTTCACCATTGAACTGATCAGCTATGATTTTAAATATCGATGCTGTAGCCAGAGAACGAAAGACAGCGATTCCGACAAAAGCTCAACTACAAGGAATGGAATTATCCATCGTATGAAGTGAAAAGATGAAAACAAGTGATTCAACGCTGATGTCGTTAAAATTGTGGTTTAAAACAACCGAAAACTTTCTTTGCGGTGACTTCGTAAGAACAATATTGTGACATGATTCAACGTCGGAAATGACGAGAACGGGAATGTGTTCAGGATTAACCAAAAGAGAGAACAAAATTAACCAATAAGCATCTATAAATGACGACTGTTTCTTCGTTCTCGAGAAACACTCCCAGTTACAAAGATGAGGAGCATCTTGTCGTTCGTCACAGGCATTCTCAACCGGGGTTGCGCGATAAGGTTTTACATTTCATGCATTAAAGAAGTCGAGGAAGGAGTTCAACGCATACGCAATTAATCAAATCAGAACAACTCTTCGCGAAACTCCAGTTCGAAAATCAGGCTAACATTCATTATCATTACTGCCGTGTTGTAGATACGTAGAATTTTCTGTGATACATTTTGTAGATTTTTTGGTAGAAGCATTACAATTTTCTGTACATACGTACAAGCATTCGAACTGTGCTTTCATATTATCGTGGAGGGTAAGTAATCCTATAGTTTAGGACAACGAGAAACGAAGTATAGCCTAAAACACAGAGAGCATGCCTTATCTATCGTATACATGAAGATAATCTACCACAGCTCTTTCCGTATTTTAATAACTGCTATTTCAACAAGGAGAAGTGTTTCAACTTTACGCTCGCATGCATTAAACGTCATACGGTATCACCCTAGTCGAGACTTCCCATTTGTTTCATGTCATGTCATCATGTCTTTCACAAAAATCTAATTCATTCATCGACATTTCCTTTACTATGCCCGAGACATGTGTGGCGATCTTCTCATGGAATGTTCCTCAGTATGTGATTGCTCAGTTCATCTATCCTTCATTGTGTAGCTAACAATGCATTAATTTAGCACATTTTCAAAAATTTGTCTTCAAATTTAAGCTCTTAACATCGATAATTCAAAAAGCCTTTAGATTTCAAGTTTATCGTTTCCAACTGCGATGTGAACAATCGTGGTAATACCACAGCCTATACGGCAACTGAAGTCCTCCAAACTTACTGGTACAAAACTACATAGCTGTCATCATGACAATCCTAAACTAACTAAACCACTGAAGATACTGACTAGTCCTAGATCCTTTTAAGTGATTTCGGTTTGATGTGTTGTAACACGTGGAAAAATATTTATGCAGTCGTCGCGCCACGCACTATTGATATTTCCAAATTTATCCTCATTCACAAGTTTTGAACTTACACACAGGCAAAAGCTTCAAACTTGAGCCTGACCCGAGCATGTGATATCGTTTATGATAATAATTTTGATAATAATTTTAACATGATAGCATGATAACATCATAGTATTTTATCGGGATGGTTTATGCGAGGTCTCTACGCATTTTGCGATTGTGCATCACTCATAGAAAGTCACCAAACCATGCCTAGCAATGTCTCCCTTCATTATGCCTGGCGCGACAGCATCAAAACACGATAATAATCAACGAGAGGATGAACACGGCGATGAACACACGAAATAATCACATGAATAACAACACAAAATAATTACATAAACAAAAACAATAGTAAGAGAACAATCAAACACATATTCACATGAATACGAGATTTCAATACCCATATCCAATCGCATAATCCGAAGCAGGATAACATGAACAATTTCTGAAAGATTATCTTGAAAACGAAATCGAATCAAGTCAGCTGGAATCATTTCGGTTCAACTCAAAAGTAATTTGAGGTCAAGTCAAGCTAATGCTAAATGAAGCTTGACTCAAGTCTTGCTTCCTTTACAAGGTATAAGAGTAATGCGAGGAATGCTACCTGGCTTTCAGTTGCTTAAGATGTCAACTGAGTGCTCGAATGATAAAATTTGAGCAAATTTCATTACGTTACCCCAAAAACGCTACTTAAAAAGCACTTTTTTATACCTTATACATCAACTCATTCTAAGAGTGCGAAGACGTTGTTCTGGCAACCAAGATAAAGTTCTAATCTCTATGCACAGATAAATCCACAGTCATCCAACTTCAATCCTGGTTAGAGATATAAGCTCTCGAAACTGGTTGGTTATTAAAGACAGAGGCGATGACTTATCAAATACCCTACCACCACTTATGATAGACAATAGCTGCACTGGCAAGGGGAATATGGATTGCATCATAGAAGTGTATGAATGCCATCATGACACTAGCTAATAGATAAGCTTCGACGAGTAACCACAAACACCTGAGAGATTTCTCCTCATAACACATTTGATAACATTGGAACTTTATTCCAGCTGTTATCAAACAGCACTACGAGGGAGACGTTCTTCGAGTCACCAGTCAGCAACTCGACTCTATAGGATGAGTGGTCCAGGCGAACTTTCCAGACCTACCGCTAACTTCATAAGGCGATTCATACCCTACGTTCGTGAAACTCATTTTTATAGGGATATTTTTTTTTCTTTTCATATGCCAGTGTAGCTATTCAAAACAAAACTGAAGAACCCATAATGCTTCTCTTCCCATTCGGATGGATTCCTTAAAGTCATTAAGAACCTTAATAGACAATAACTGTACTGGCAAGGGAAATAAGGATTGCATCAGAGAATGTGTATGAATGCCATTATGACACTAGCTAATAGATAAGCTTCGGCGAGTAACCACAAACACCCGAGAGATTTCTCCTTATAACGCATTTAACAACATTGAACTGAGTGAAACGATTTCATATGTGCAAGCCAATGGTCAACCCGATTATAATACCCCCTGTTAAGAGAAAGTGCGCACGGTGAGTCCGGGAACCCTCGTTACCTGAGCAAATGCCTGAAGGCACTACTCAGGCCATCTTACGCGCAATTCCCTATCCCCGGTCAAGTCGGCGCCTTTCTCGGGCCGGGAACGCCCGTAATATGTTTCGAAGAATAAATGCCAGCGATACTCGGGTAAATATCGCTAGCATATTTTAAGTTGTTTCTCCCCAATTCGCCGAGACTGCCGGTAGGCGGGGAACGCCTGTCGCATTTATCTAAACCTAGCCCCTCTTGTTGGCAGCTCGACGGGTTGGGATCACCCACGCAATCAAAATATGCTTTTTTAAAAATGACCATTAACTGCACACATGATATCGCATCCAACTCAGTTCAGCTGTCACTAAACAGCACTACAAAGAAGACGTTCTTCGAGTCGCCACCTAGCGACTCGGCTCTTCGGGTGAGTGGTCCAGGCAAACTTTCCAGACCTACCGCTAAATTCATAAGGCGATTCATACCCTACGTTCGTGAAACTCATTTTTATAGGGATAGTTTTCTTTTTTCATATGCCAGTGCAGCTATTATCAACCCCAGTCACTCCTCCCACAACAAACTATATATTCTTTGATGTGATACCTCTACGTGATCAATTTCGAGAGCTTTTTCCTCAGCCATGACATGACCAGAATACTGCTCCAGGTTGTCCGTAGACAGCTAAGTATTCCTCTAAATCGCATGTTAACATGGCTCACAGTAAAGTTGATTAAGCAAATTCAGTGCCCGCTGATCGCTACACCAACTCAAGTCAACATGTGATAAATTTCCAGTCAAATTGTTTCAGAGTTTTGGCTCAGTGGGCTTATAATACAGTCACAGTCAAGCTAAGTCAAGTCAAAGTTATGACTATGTTAAATCAAATTAAGTTAAGCTGTGACAGCCACCTCAATACACACCAGTAAATGTATTAGTCTCATATTTATGCTAGAGTCCAACACGGATTCACGTAATAAAGTCCACACTGGAGGGAGTGGGGGGGAGGGAATGGTGAGGTGCACAAACTGAAAAAAAGTTCGCTCAGGTGGGATGGGCCATATCTGTAGCCAGTCCAAGTCCCTACCTCTGGCTCCGGAGTTAAGCGGGTCGTTACGTGCCACATCCCTCCTTCGCCCTACCCACATCCCTTGCAAAAAGGTTTACAATATTCCTGACAACGATGAATGTTCAAAATGAACAAATAAATGAATAATAAAAACATACATGATAATTTGTGGCAGTATACATGAATATATACATTATATGTAATGTACAAATCAATTGATCCACAATTTTAAAGAATAATTAGAAAACAAAATCCATTAGGTAATAGTCTGAGTCAGAGTTTATGATTTTTCCATTGATTTCAAATTGTTTCAAATGAGCTAAGCTTCTCAGTATATGACAATACAGTGACGATAACAATAACACAGAACGAAGGTTATAAAATAGCACAAATAACACTAACAACTATATTAAAAAGCACTAAAAAATCCCCTCAGTTAAAGCATACGAGGCATCATTAATATCTTCACAAGTTTATGATCGACAATAATAACATTAAACAATGCACTATACTATTTGTCACTGTATTGTCTTCTATACTTAATTTATCAATTATAAATCAAGCACGATTTACATCTAATTAACAACACATACAAACTTAATTCACAATATTCATAAATGAATTAAAGAATAAAAAATGATCTGATTAAAAAAGTGGTCACTGACCACGACTAAATTTTATTCTCTGTCCCTAATTATAAGTCTAAACCTACTAACCTGGCGCTTCTTTGCGTCACTGTATCATATTTGTTGAATAATGACGAATATTATTGTTGAGCTGAATATTCGTTCGAATATTGATCGCTGTTGTTTTGATTTGTTTGATTTGATTTGAGGTGATACTGCTGAATATCGATTTTGAAACTGCCACGAGATATTGACGAAGACGAACCGGTACCGCCACGTCTATCGAATCGTCCATTGGCCCGTCACCATCGGATGTGGTGTCTCGTCATCCAGTTACAATCATCAGTACGCGATTCTACCTAGAATTGGATAACGGTTTAATGCTGACAAGATGTGTCATTTTCAGGCAAATATCGCATTGCTACATCACCCAAAATATCAACATCTCTATTACTATTATGTCTGTCATCACACAACTGTTTTATACATCAACCATTCTAATAGAGAATGTTCACAATATATCCATACTTATAGGGTAGGTTCCTGCCAGATCAAGAGAAATTAACAAGATTGATTGACAGTAAAGTTATTTCATATCACCAACAAACAAATTAAACCACCACAGAAATGATTTAAATCCTCACCTTTGATTCGAGGTGATGATCAGTGACAGGTGATGATCAGTCCTTGAAACTATCACGGTTTGTCCGGTCTTGATCACCTTTGGCCTGGAACAGTATTAAATGATTAATTCGTAATTCTCCTCAAGCTCATTTCAATACAATCCGAGCGATTTAATACGAATATCATTGATCTGAAAAACTGGAAGGTTGCGTGATCTCAAAATATCTACGTCGCAATTCTGAATTTCACCAGAAAATACATGACCGAACTAGAATCATGAATAACATATACAAAAATATATTGCGCAACGCAACTGCACCGCACAGAACGTATATGAGCGAAAGAAATGAATGCTGAATGAGCAAGGCAATCAATCATAGCGATATGATCTGTAGCGATCAATTGGTATGGTACCATTAACAGATCATAGAGTGCACATTATGATCACAACGAAATGATCAACAAAGCATGCACATATTATTATGTCATATCACTAGCGAGTTAATTCTAACATCAGTGGAAAAAAGAAACGAAATTTCGCCGAGATCATTCTCTGTGATCTTAGAAGGTTTTTCATTTCGGATAAAATCCGGAGACATTGAAATTCTATGGTATCAATTAAATAAAATGCCCCTAAACAGCCATAGAGTCATTGCAAGTGAATTGAAAGTGATTTAAGCCATCATGGTGGCTAAAAAACGATAGACAGGTGGGGTGTTTCCATTCGTCATCAAGGCATGAATTGTAGAAATAGCATTGCGATGACTAGTGAGAAGGAAAATAGCATGGGAATGTACGAGAGAGTAGAGATGCAGAGGTTTCGAGAATCTTGAGTATCACGCCTCGGATGCGAGCGTGCGTAGGTGTACACGTGTGTGTTTAAAGCATTGTAAGTATGGAACATCGTTTGACGCTTTTTGACATGGTGCATACAGAAGTCCCTAGCGGAATTTCGTTGTATTGAGAACATATCGGTGTAAACAGTTTTGATCTTTGATCAGTAATTTGAAATTGTATCATCAAAAGGAAGCCTCGATTTTGAACTTTTAATTTGGCTGAAGACTAAAGCATGAGGACATGGTCGAAGTAACGATATCTGATTGTTTTTGTAAGATATTCTCAGTTGGCATCATCATCAGCTTGAATCAAGAAGAAAGACATGTGAAAGGATGATTGATACAATTGAGATATTCAACATGTTTAATTTCTGAGTATTCGAATCGCTCTGATAAGCAAATCGCTTTCTAGCAATAAGATACTTAAAGAAAACATGAACAAAACTGTTGAGTGCATAATATAAAGCATCCCTGCATGCATACATCGAAATGCTTGACAATATTTGAATACAGAGCAATATTTCCTCACAACATACATATCTCTCTAAAACCGAAGAATACGAATAGTTTGAGAGTTGAAAGGACATAACATGCTTACATGTGAACCTCAGAGTAGCGAGGAATTTAAAATGGTCATCCTGAAATTGGTAATTCCTCTTGTGCATTCATCAACGCACATACAATGCATAGGAATGAGCAGCTTATTGTTAGATAAGTGAGATGACACGAGAATATCATCAGTATTTCTTTGAGGAAACAAAAACGTCCAATTACATAGATATTTTATGAAATTAGAGAATCTGATCAATTTAATGATATGAAAAAAACGACCACTTCACTGGTCAAACCTAAGGAGACGGTTAGTTTGAAGATGGTCACCCTATTGTTCCTATAGTAGTGTACACATTGATCAATAGTGATACAATGTATTGGAACGAGCGCTGCTGAGCTACTTGAGATAGCTTAAGAAAATCATCCATATCTCCTCAATTAAGGTGAATCGCTCGACAACATATAAGCATTTCTGAAAGCAGAGAATGTGGGGAATCTAATGGTGCAAAGAAATTGGCATGTTACTGGGCAAACCTGAGGAGACGGTTAGTTTGAAGATGGTCACCCTAATGCTGCTATAATAATGTACACATTGATCAATAGTGATACAATGTATTGGAAGGAGCTCCGCCGAAATACTTGAGATGGGTTCAGGAAATCAGGCATATGATAATTTTCTTCCATTCCTCAAAATGGCTGAGACGCTTACATAATCTCCCGTTTCAAACATTTGCTAAACAAAACAAGACGGTATCATCTATGCTCACTGATCAATGGTTCTCACTTACGGGTGCTAGATTAACCCTTTTGGTGGGCTGCTAGGCCGCCGTTAACCCCTCCTAATCCATGAACTTATTATTTATACGTATAATGTCAGGAAGAAACGGAAAGCCGGTCCGGAAATTTCTCACCGATTTTAAATACAATTTCTGGTATTTTATTGCTCTCAGTTTAATTTGCACGCGGTGGCAATGAGTGTTCTTGGAACCTTACTTCATGAATCGGTTCTAAATGATGTCAATTCGTCGGATCTTACGGATTGCTTTCCTTAACATTACTAGTGCATATGGGAATCGCACAAGTTACTTTCAGATCTTGCTAGCACGCTCATGGTGGTATTCAACATCGCTGGACTTCCTTTTAGACCGTTGAGTTTCTCATTATGTTGTAATCAACATCGCTGGACTTCCTCTTAGACCGTTGAGTTTCTCATTATTGTAATATTGTAATCAGTTATGACTGCATGAAAAGCTATTTTCTATGACACGCTCAATTCACACCGTCAGATGGATTCTCATTCTTTTCAGACGTGTTGTATTCGCTCTCATAGCTATTTCATGCGAATATCGTTCTCTTGATGAGTTTTTATCATTCACTTCGTCTCATTTCACTTCACAGTTCGAATCAATTTCTTATTCTACAGCATTCACTATTTACTGAATACGTTGACGAGTGTTGACAGTTGAAATCAACAATACAGCAATCGAATAGTATTGCTCACCAATATGCGACAGTCAAATGATCAATTATACACTGTATTTGATAGAAGGAGAATTTGACTTTTACTATTGAGTAAAATGAATGAGAAATTAGCAGAAGAGAACACTTTTGGTGATAAAAGCTGTGAGAGCGACTGCAACAGCAAGGAAAAGAATGAAAACCCTGTTAAAACGAATGAAAACCCAGTTAGGCCTGAATGAGCTAATGATACAGATCTCACTTCACCTGGCACATTTTTTCAAAGTGAACAAATCGAACTTTTTGACTATCTATCAACTTCAACTGCAGCGTTTTCCCTTTACAATTTCCACTTGAATCTTCGACCAAGATTGCTTGCAAGAATATCATGGATTCTACAAAATAGTGAATAATGAATCAGCACAAATTCGACGTGAATTACAATACTGAAAATGCGACAAGACTGCTTGCTTACTCCATTTTTTGCATGAATCTTCATGAAAGCAGTACATTGCATTATGTTGATGTTACCTATATGGTTGCCTTCTTTTAACGCTTTTCGCTTATTGATACTGTGTAATGTGGAAAGCCGTAACAGCTTGAAGCATTGCTTTGGTTACGAATGCACCTGCACGTTGAAACAACAGTGTGAAGTGTAGTGTAATGTTAAATTCATTTATTACTCATTTGAATATTCAACTATTGAACTAAAACACCAATACACGCTTCGTTCAGTTTCTTCATCACAAAATCAGCCGCTTTAACGTGTGGAGAGAACGTGTGGAGAACTTTCGTTGCATCCTGAAAAGACAACATATCCGATCATCAAGTAATTGTTCATTATGGTAAAGAATGTCTGATCGGAATGGACACTTCAGCGATTTATTCGTCTCACAAACAAACTCTCCGACATTGCTAAAATCTAGATTCGAGTCCCGCCATGTGTTCAATACGAGAAAGGCGACGTGTCGTTACTTCTGTTGCTTTAAATTTTCGAAACGTTGAATCTCTGTGGTTATGCAATGATTCAAAAGACTCGAGAAAACTGAAGTATCATCAAAGATTCGTGACCGAACAATTCATAAACTATTCCCAATCGCGACCAGCGATTCACACTCACCTGTCCAGCCTTGTTAAGGATTGCCTTACCACCCGGATGCTCGTTGACAAAAGATGTCATATCATGAACCTGGAATGCACCACAGTGTTTGCTTCTGTTTAATAAGAACGAAATTTCCGTCTCTCTTTTGCTATCAGGAGCGCAGAAACCTGTTCCGTGTGCGGGAACAACAAATTGAACTTACTCTTAGAAAGGGCAACACTGATTAAAAGCAAAATGATTCGCATGAAAAAAACAACTCAGAAAATGAATTGCTAAGCCGGTATTGACTGTAAGAAAATGCGAAAAGATACGATCACGATCAATCACCTCTTCTCTCCAAAAAACTTTCTTTTAAGAGTTATTACTCATGGTTCTGCTTACGCACTTAAAACATATAACATGAGAAGCAATACACTTAAAGCATATATAACATTAGATAATTTCAAAGCGATTCAAATGTAATATGAAATATTCGATGTTATGATGGAATAAACAGTTAATATCCATCATTAATATAACGAAAAATTGATAGCGTTTAGAGCGGAATGTAAAAAACAAATATTTTATGCAACAAACCGTTCCGTCATGGATAATCCACAGATCATTCGCCTTATTATGTTGTGCCACTTCCTCTCTTGTGAACATTCCATCACCACATCCACCCACTGAATGCTGAAGAAGAAGAAACTTTCATTTATCAAAAAATTGCTGCTCCAAAATCATTTTAAATTCCATTTAGCTGCAAGAAAGTAGCAAAGTGAATTGCTCTCAATTTTCCAAAGAGTTTCAAAATTTGTGCAAGAATGCCTAAATTGCCAATATCAAAGTATTACTCTACAGAGGCAATCTTACAGAGGCAGTCTTGCATAAGAGTAATTTGGATATATTTTTGGAACTGCTTAAAAACTCGTATCAAGTGACAATGGAATGAAATCATATAACATTAACAATATTATCAAATATCACTAACAACATTGATATGATAAAAGGATGATATGTGATAAAATCAACTGCCTTGCTTTGATCAACACTCTATAGGGAATTAAGCTCATAATAATTAAAAACCGAACAAAAAATGATACACAGCACCTGTGATATCGCCAGTAATATGATGATCCAAAACAGAGCCGCTGATAGCAGGGATTTGGCGTGAACGAACGAAGACATCCTAGAAGTGACTACCTAAAAACTGTTCATTTAAAGAATATTTTTCAAATAATAATAAGTCTTCGACGTACTGAATGCTTAGATAGGAATTAAATAATGGCAAGATGATCATGTAATAAGTAGATAACAATTCATAATTAGACAGTTCATCGACACAGTCAGGCATCAGGCAGCAGTAATACAAAGTGTAGACGTGGTTAGACATGAAACTTAAAATTTGTGGAGTATTATTGTTTCTTTCTAAGTTGATGATTGATGACGCTACTTAATTTAAAATTGCACTCACTGCAGATAGCAAAAACGAACAAAATTGATGGCGATACGAAACGTTGAAGAGTGAATGTTTCGCGTTTATCATTGTGACAGGTTTGAGGGGAGGACACGTGATCACAAAAAAATTGAATGCAAAGGAACTGGAAAATGTCACACTGATTAAACGGTGTGACATTGATTGCACAGCCAACATGCAGTAATTAAAATCACATTAGAGATCAATCGTATCTTACAACACTCCATTTTGCATTAATTTCGGTTGCAGTTTAACAATAAACTCAATATCTTGCATACAAATTATAACACACATTCTCATTTTATGACATTTTGTGTGCAGCAACCTTTTCGAGCCGCACTCACCTCTTATCTGATATCTTCTTATGATGCTACGTTCATAATCTAAAAACATTAGTGAAAACCTGAAAAGATTAGAATACAGATCGTTTCAAAATGATTTCAAATTAAACTTACAACAGTTCATTATACAACAGAGATCAAAGAGAGATCAAATATGCAGAGTATGACAAAGCGATTGAGCGCCTCAACCATATGAATGCCTTCAGAAATCTGGCTATATCCAAGGATTTAAGCAGTTTTTGCCGACAACACACATACTTTTCTGAATTTTTGTTTTGCTGGGCAAACTTGAGGATTCCGGTCGTTTGAATATGGTATCTATCTTACTACTATAGAAGTGCATTATGCAACAATAAAACGATCGAATGCGCAGACTCCTATATACCAACTGAACAGACCTCAGCCATATGCATGCCTCCAGAGATGTAGCTGACAAACCGTTACTTGTAGTCGCAGAAAAATATGTGGGCTGTGAAACAGCTATTTTAATTTGTTAAGTTATTGCTCCATTAAGAATTCTCATTTTTGCTGTTGAACTCTGTTATTATTAACTAAGAGCATCGCATATGTTGGGTTCAGACGTATTGTCCCCTCACTATCAATTCTTCACTACGATCTAATTCCTCCATCATACTTATCCTTTTGAGCAAAACCGTGAACTTGCTGGAAATTTGCATGCAAAATTTTTCTTGCAAATCACTTAAAAGGGAAATTTGATTACGGGAGAATTCCATGGAAATTATGAACTTATAATATCGTTGCGCGAAAGTTTTTCATCTCATTCATTGTTTACGTTGTGTTTTGAAGTGGTTGCGTAAACCACTGCGATAGAGCGGACGGATGTTTCAGTACCCGGCGGGTTGGTTTCAATGTTAGAGTTGGGATGAAATGAGACGAAGGAGGAATTTGTCAAGTCATGAATTTTTCATATTGAGAGATTCATTCGCAATTCCACGGTAGTGCAGGCAGTTCAAGCATTGAGCTAGCATTAAAAAGATCTGACTAGAGTGTAAATGTGCGGAAAGGGTATTGAATACTCGAAGTGATCGTCGAAAGCTTTAGCTTCGAGCTCGGTAGCAACAAGTCAAGAGTCAAAGCAGAAGAAGATCAAGAGTGAAGACATTGATGAATTCATCACAAAGATGACTTCAGGAGGTAAGTGAGCAGCCCCGATTGGACAGCGTTCAACAGCTCCAATTCAAGGGCTTTTCTCAATTTATTGCTGACGTGCTATTCTACAAGAATGTGTAGTTGTTGGAAGTAGTCATCTGAATGTATAAACGACTCAAAACTTTTGACATAACGATGAATTTTTAGTGAAATCATATTTGGTGGCAGAACATGAAGCTATGCGTCTAAGACAACGGCATATCTATGCATTCAACGCGAACACTATGGTTAGTGGAATCGATATGAATGAGGAAATCTAACAATTCTTAGCTCGATAGAATATGGGATTCTCTATGCGATACTTTTATGCATCTCCATTCCTAAAATTCTGAAAATTCTGACTGTTCAGTCTGCTCAAATGTTGATCACAATAAATGATTCTAGAAGAATCGATACAAAAATATTGTACTGTTTGACGAAGGTGCCGTAACACTGGAACCAACCAAACCGGATAAACCTGATGATACGTATATTCACGCGACCAAAATTAAAAGCAAATTCGGAAACTACGTTCTCGCTCAGGTGATTTCTTAATAATCTACTTCACTTTTCCTATTTTGACTGTCTAGCGCAGTGGTTCTCATAGGGGGGAGGTGAAATTACCCATTTTGGGTAATTCGGAGATGTCAAGGAGTAACGGAGGTGTCGGGAAATTAATATTTCGTGCATGTTATGATAGTTTCATAGCTTGGGAATGTAAATGCGGTTGCTTGATGGCAACACTCTTTATTTTCCGATTTCCTGAATGTTGTTAGCTCTTCCGGGCCTAACAGGGTTTTTATTCTTTTCCTTGCTGTTACAATCGCTCTTATAGCTTCTATCATCAATAGTGTTCTCTTCTGATGATTTCTCATTCATTTCGTTCAACAATTAAAGTCAATTTCTCATTCTATCAAATACACTCTATAATTGATCATTGGACTGTCGAACTTTGGTGAGCAATTGTATTCGATCGCTGTATTGTTGATTTCGGCTGTTGACACTCGTCAACGCATCCATTAAATAGTATTTGCTGCGGAATAAGAAATTGATTCGAACTGTGAAGTGAAATGAGACGAAGTGAATGATAAAAACTCATCGAGAGAACAATATTCGCATGTGATAGCTATGAGAGTGAATACAACACGTCTGAAAAGAATGAGAATCCAGCTGAATCAGTGTGAATTGAGCGTGTCACAGACAATAGCTTTTCATGCAGTCATAATTGATTGCAGTAATAAGCAACACCACGGTCTCGGACACTGATTTCTTTTACACCACAGAGAAATTTCTGGACTGGTTTTCCGTTTGTTCCTGACGTTATACGCAGGAATATTAAGTTCTTCTCTCAGACCGAGGAGGGAAGGGGGTAAGCCAGATCACCAAAAGGGGTAATTGAGCAAATGAACATCAGAACCACCGGTCTAGCGTTTCCGATTCAAATATGATGTCAATCACTTCATGCTAATCACGTCGCCTGGATGAGAAGGCTTTACTGAATTTGATAGCTATCGACCGGATTTGTTATGAGGTATCGATCGTTTCATGCTTCATTCATGTCTTATCTAGTATCTGTGAATCTACAAGGTTACGATTTTCTTCTACTCAATGAAATATGAAACGGATAATATTTTCATGATTTCTTACTGTTAGATTTCTCCTTCAGAGTCCAAAAGATGATACGTTGAACGACTGGTACCGTATGATATGGCAACTAAAAATCGGTGTGATCGTATGCCTTATACCACTGACAGATCCAAAAGATTGCAGTAAATATTTCGAGAAACAAGTTGGCAAGAAGATTAAAGTAAGAGTATCCCGTTTTTTCATCAGGAAATTTCGTTCCAATTTGATCGTTTATGAATTTTGCACACTTTATATATGCTGTGGAATATATTGTGTCATTACAGCGGGATCTTTAAAGCATTCTGTTAGCAATTTAATACTGAGAGAGGTGACTTGAAAGAATCAGTTAACTTATGAGCTAGTAGTGGAACTTTTATTTCTAGACATATTGCACCTGCACCGTCCACAGCTTTCACTGGTTCAGTGAATATATCTGGTGATAGGAAAGGTGCACAGCTCAAACGATTTGTGACATTTTCCAAACAATAGTGCATTCAGATCTGCTGCAGGAAAACTTTTGCATGCGATTTTTAGCATAAACGTTTTGTGGTTCGTACGTTAGCATCACGTAAAGATGGTTCCTTCAAAATATATGATCTGAAATTGATAAATAAAGATGTCAAGGATGAAGAACGCACGGTGCAACTGGTCAATCTGACCGAATGGAAAGTTGTTAGTGCATTCTCGAATTAATTTTGAATCAATTAAGGGTATTTTCGAAAGGAATACAACGCGATCAATCAGAAGGATATGCGGCGATCTTATAATTTCAGTTATATGATTTACTAGAATATTATAAATCGTCAAGCTGCTCCCAAACAGAGTTGAGCGTATTGGTACCTTGAACATGATAACTCATAAATTATGGTCGCCCATGATATTGCAATGTCGCTTATCTGCAGATCAGCTGCTCAAGAGTGGCGTTAGCTATATACCTATGCAATAATTGGTATTTAAATAGATTAGAAAATTCAGACTCCTATCTCTCGACCGAGGGATTTTGACTTAATCACGTGCATATTTTCATGCATGTTCAATCTCAAGTGATTATCGATCAATATACCACAGTCGTTGTACTATCATTAGTAATTTGGCTGTAAGCTTAAAATCAGAAAGGGAACCTTGGAAACTTACTATTGTGAGAATACCTTCGAACAGATATCAAGGCCACCAGAGCCAAGGAAATTTCTCGACTTCATGCGAGCTGTCTGGGCTACGGAAGCATCGGCGAAACTAGCGGATGAAGACAAAGTACCGCCAACACTCGTTCACGGCATTACAGGAACACGTCGTACGGGCACTTACGTTATCATGTCAATGCTTTGCAAACAGGTGACCCAAAACAAGGAATCTGCGTTCCATTCTTGACTAGAGTGAACAAGTTGACTAGCACAATGCAAATACCAAACATCAGCTGATCTCACGTGAAATTACTCAAGGAATTTGAATCAGTTCTATGATTTCCACTGGCCAGCCCATAGATTAAGATTCCAGTTAATGAATCGGCTGATCGAGCCAATCGGTTTTGATCGAGCTGCTCCCGGAAAACTCGCATTGAATCGTTCAATGCAGGTGAACGTCAGCCACGGAGAGCAATTTGATCAGCAATCTGATCATTATGTGCTTGTTAAGAATATGTGAACTGAATGAAATTTTATTTAAAGATGCAAACGAGTCGTCAAATGTCTCTACTGAAAGCCTGTTCACGTGTACGACAATTCAGATACAGTGTGGTTAGGAATCGTATATGCTTTTCGTTACTGGTCGAGTCGACAATTACATTCGCTGCAGACCAAGGTCTGGTTGATAGGGCCACGTTGAATTTCAGAGATGCTCTAAAGGTTGTTGAATTATCCACTCTTCGTGACAGTTTCTCATTTTGTGTTTTCTTTTTGCACAGATTCACTCACATTGATTTCAATCGTTTGGATAGATCCTTGCCCACAATTTTTTCACTGCAATTGCAGTGTCTCGAGGCCATTTCGTGTGATCCAAATTGACGATGACATGGATTCCTTCCTAGTGTAAGATCGCTTCTTCTTATTCCGGTTACATCTCTGAACTTGTCAGATTGATCGTTTGATCTATTAATGATCTGTTGCGAGTGTTGCTTCCTCAATTCTGAAACGAAGCTTATTGAACAGCCCAACATTTCAGGAACCATGTCAATCTTTGTTTTTGACAGAATTTGGTGGATTCATGAACATTTTCAGACAGTTCGACTGGCAGTTAGCGGAGATGACAGGCTTGAAGTGTGTGTTTGAAAGCATCCGACTCACAGATCACTCGATCACACCCATAATTGATCACTTATGCTCTTCGAGTTTTATTTCATTGTTGTAAATGCTAAACAATTGCAAACAAATTCCAATTTCCCAATACGAACAATTCTCAAAATAAATGTTAATATTCATCCACAAAAGCAATGAATTCTGATTAGATTCACGTCAGTTTTGGATTCCTCGAAATTTTTCTGTACGAATTACCTTCATTGATGTTATATATTGTGCTTAACTGTTGACGTGATATTTGCTTTAAAGTTTATACCAAAGTGCTTATGAAATGCATTTAAAAGTGGTGTACAAACGAAAGATTCCAGTGAATAGAAGTTTATTAATAATTCATCGACTGATTGTAATATGAAAATGGCAAAAGCGCAACAATAAATCATATTAATCATAAATATATCGTTAACATCATCACCATCACAACATTTGTCACAAATTATTTAGCAATAAGCGAGTACGTAAAATAACATCAATAATAACAGCAAGAACAACAAAAATAACAAGTCAGACGTATTTTCCCGGCGGGTTTGTTTCAATATCTCAATTGAGATAAAATGAGATGAAGGAGGAATTCATCAAGTCGTGAATTTGTCATGAGGAGGTGTTCATTCGCAATTCAACCGTAGTAGAGGCAACGCAAGAATCAGATAGCATTAAAAGGATCTGAGTGTAGATGTGCAGAAAGGGCACTGAATATTCGAAGTGATCGTCGAAAGGTTTAGCTTCGAGCTCGGGAAAATCAGGTCAACAGTCAAAGCAGAAGAAGATCAAAAGTGAAAACATTGATGAATTCATCGCAAAAATGTCCTCAGGCGGTAAGTGAGTGGCCACAATTCACGGACTTCTCTCAATTTATTGCAGACATGTTATTCTACAAGATGGAAGTAGTCATCTGAATGAATAAACGATCCAAAATTTCTGACATAATGATGAATGCTCAAAATTAGTGTACATTTAAATGTACTGAAAATTGAAGAAAAGACTGGCGAAACACCTGTTGAATATCGATAGATGCTTGAGATGTCTGGATACGGCATTTCCTTTAGACGGCTTCACCGTGAACTTATACTCATATGCGTCTGAAATCAACCATCATACTAACGGATTATGCACATTGTCAGCAACGCTTGCCACTTCAGAAGTCATTCGTCATAATCTGGAAATGTCACTTCAGTTTAGTGAGCCAACTCAATTTAGCGTAAACATCAAACGTGCAAAAGTTCAATTCAAAACGAATTTTATCACTCCCTAATCCTGAAATCGAATGGACCCGTTGACATTTGGACATAAAACAGTTCCAGTCAAAAGATGTGCTGAGAATCGAGAAAAAAAACAGCATTCAAATGCTTCCGTTATCTCGGGTTATCTTGCAACCTCACTCAATACGATATAATCCCGCATGAATTGAAAGCATCAGTTGCAACGGAATGCCACAAATCAAGTGGTGTTGTCTGCATGCCTAATGCTTCCAAAGAAACAGCCAATGGCAATTGAGTGCCGAGAGAAAAGAATTGATACGGTAGTTGGAGAGCTAACTGAAGGAAGTATTTGATTGGCTGCTGACATATCATTACTGTAACGACTACTGTCACTTGCGGATACTTCTTACCAGCTCGAGATTACGGTAAAAATAGAGTCAACAAAAAATAAATCCCGAGACGATTGTCTTTGTCGATTGAGTTGATAAATCAAGTGATCGGCACAGCCAGGTGAACATTATTCTTGATGCTCACACGCTTTTCAAAGCAGTCATTTTGCTTGAGCCATATTCGCCCTCATTTTTCCACTATCTTATACCGCTACAAACTAAACACAATGATTCCGAAGTGAGTGATTCCGCCACGAACTATTGGTCGTTCAGTTCACGTTCTCTTGATCTTTTTTTTTCATTATCGCTTAATTATTTTTTGTTATGTAATGAATTCATGCATAATTTGCATAAATGATCATTAATTTGCATCATATATTAACGTATTAGCATGTTCATTAAGTATAATTGAGCTTTCTCCTGAAGAGTTGCTTTATCAGCGATAAATTCGCAGTTTATCATCATTTTCTTCTATAATACTTTTTAAATTAGTCGTAAATTATGCGATTAAGTATCGCAGATTTGGCATTCAGCAAATTTCCTTTTCAGTAACGTTCCTCATTCGATGGAACGATGATGGTGCTGAGTTAGGTACTCTAGGTTTTCAATGAAATGTTTCTAAAAATGTCGCGTTTCGCAATAAAAAATTGGTTTGGTGAGATGATTGAAATGTTTTCGTTCCTCTTCGTTGTTGATGTGTTTTCCGGCCTACCGAACGCGTTTGTTTCTTTGATTAATGCTGTGATAGATATTCTCCAACCGTTACGTATGTTTCAGTCGCTCAATGGTTAACCTGGACGATGGGATTTGGTGGTCGGACCAAAGTGAGCGATGGAAATGGTTAAGACTTCCGCAACCAGCAATTAACACCAGCTCAGAGGCTAGTTAATACATTAGGCTCATCTTTTTCTTATTGTATTGTTTTCTCTTTGAAATTCAATTTCATGAAATAGGTGAGAATGCTCACGTAATGATTCCTCCATGTTGTTAATCCATTCTGAGTCGGGTTGGGGGCATGGACATAGCATTTCCTAGATGCCCTGTAGGTGTTCGAATGCAGTGAGGCCGTGAGAATGGGCTGATAACCCAAGGAGCAATCCTATCCCGGTTCCGGGTGAACCCGGCATCCGTACCGTCAAACTTCCATGTTTTCATGGACAGCGGCGGGGGACCTCGGGTTCTAGGAAATGTGATGTCTATGTCTCTGGCCAGTCTAGGAACTAGTCAAAAAGATAGGAATCGTTTTGTGACACTTTCTTTTTGTTTGTATTGTTTAGTTGTAACCATATGGGTATATTCAACGTGATGATATTAACAACTTTCATGCACTCGATGGCATTCGGTTGGGTATGTGAATGATGGTTCGATGACAGAATGGCCGGTTCAATTCGACTATTGAGCAGCCGCAGCAAACGGTTCATCACGGAAAGGTAGCAAATTGATCAATATTTTCTTATGTGTTATTTACTTCTTTTTACTTGGACCTTAGTTCCCTCAAATAAGTGAGAATTCTCACGAAATGATTCCTAAATGTTATTGATCCATCTATAGTTGGGTTAGAAACATAGACACTGCATTTTCTAGTTCCCTGCAGGTGTGCGAATGCAGTGAGGCCGGGAGAATGGGCTGATAACCCAAGGAGCAATCCTATCCCGGTTCCGGGTGAACCCGGCATCCGTACCGTCAAACTTCCATGTTTTCATGGACAGCGGCGGGGGACCTCGGGTTCTAGGAAATGTGATGTCTATGTCTCTGGCCAGTCTAGGAACTAGTCAAAAAGATAGGAATCGTTTTGTGACATTTTCTTTTTTTTTTATTTGTGCTGTTTGATTATATGCGTATAAATATATTCTAATTGCTAATATTGATAACTTTCATTCACTCGATGGCATTCGATCGCGAATGTGGATGATGATCAACAACGGAATGGACGATTCGATTCGACCGATTGACCAATCGCAACAATTGGTTCAACACGATGAGGTAGTAAATTGATAAATATTCCCTTATGTATTTATGAGTTCAGAATCTATTTATCCTCCATTTATCTGTTGTTTACCCCACCATTGTTATTTGAGCAGAGAATGTTTCTTAGGCAACGCTTTTTACAGACACTAGGATTTGAGGTTGCGCAATGGCTAGATTTCGAGCCAATAAAGCTCAACGGCGCTCTTTAGCGTCAGTTTAACCCAACGGCTCTCTTTAGAGCCACCAAGACAATAAACCAAACTTTGTTCATTTCTTTCTCAACAGATCGCCTCTTTTAAGAGCCTCTATAGATGCTTCGCCACAGGATATCCCTGCTTCATTAAATTAAAATATTCAGAGGCTTCTAATTTAATGTCAACATCGATGAGTTTTATCAAAATCTGCATGGCTTTTTTCATTTGCCATCATATCCTTCTTTTCATGCTTAAGTTTTCTTATAAATGCATGCTGTGTAATGAATCAGTGCTTCCCGTATTTTCTGTTTATCCTTTATTAGTTTTTTGTTTCGAACGCATGCGTTATCTAATCTGATACTGCAGTGCTGCAGTAACAGATTAGATAACCGAACTCAGTCATTTAGGATAATTGCACATGTTTTGTTGGATTCATTCCGCATGAATCGTATGCTCTGTTTGTTAGAAATATTGTTCTATGTTTTTATCCGATGATAATAAGTTTATTACTCCAGAGCAGTGTTCTAATCCCCGATAACGCGTGGTGTAGATTGAATTCGTCTGTTTGCCGTGATGAAGACGAATCAGTTATCGGAGAGAACTGGTGTCGTGACGTCTGCTTTTTTCGTTGGTGCTTGAATATGTGTGATATGACGTTGATGTTTTTCGTTGCATGATATGATGTGATATATGTTCCTATGTGATATATTTTGTATGTTGTGATGCTTTATGTATTGTGTGCTGTGATATTTTTTCCATTTTCATTTTTGATGTGATTCATATGAAAAGTGTAAAAGTTTTGGGGAGGGGGGTGTCGTTACTTTTCGTTTATTTTTGTTGTTGTTTGTTTCTTTTTGTTGTTGTTTGTTTATTGTTATTGTTGTTTTTAATTTTTGAAAGAGCTCTTGAGGAATTTCGTCTTCCGGCCACCTTCGTGTGGTTATGAGAGCTCTTTCAGTCGGTGCTGTCCGGCTAGTGAATGACTGTCGCATGCGTAGGGTTATGCACTGTTTACGGACGGATCGATCAAACGTTATTTTTCGCATAATGGAATTTGAGTCACTAGTAACGGCGAGGCATTCACTAGCTAGGCGGTATCCACCTGATTTCCAGTTGCAACCAGAGGTCGAGGTTGTCAGAGTCTTCGCGAAAATTGGGCAGGTTTGGAGAGGTCTTTGTGCTAATCAAATGACAGTCGTCGCTCTGGTGCTTTGGGCAGTGGATGACTTGCCAGCTCGGATTAGTCAGGGTTGACAAGACGTCTCCTGCCCGAAGATTCGTTCAACTGGAAGTCAGGGTTTTCTTTTTATGGGCCCCTGGTCGCGAAACGGCACTTCGGCGCCCGTCCAGCGGTCAGTGGGCCCCAAGAAACGGTCAGGCTGGGTTGTCTGCGACGGTTATTTCTAGAAATTTTGAAATTCCCGCTCTTGAAAACGCACCAATTTATACAGCAGTGGCAGATCGCCACAGTTGATAAGAAGCCAAGTTTGCATTATTTGTTCTTTTCATTCGTTTATTTTGAGATTTTTATCCATTTTCTAATACCCATACTTCATTTATGGATATTCCTACTCAAGATAATGCAATGAGGAACGACAAGAAGCAAGTTTTCCGCCTACACACTGGAGTTATTCCGTGATTCAGATTGTAATATTTAGTTTGCAAGTCGTTTAGGTTTTAGTTATTCCGTGATTGCAAGTTTATAACAGTGTTCGTAGGGGTGTAAATTTTTCGCCAATGGACACCCCGCCGGAGCAACGTGGTCAGGAAAGTGGCCCTCTGTCAGAGACTCCGTCCTCCGACGAACAATACTTAGAATATGATCTGTAGGTTGTAGATTGATGCCCGGATTATGTATATCTCCGTTGCTGAATTCATTGTTTGTTTGGTTTTTTATTTCTCTTTCCGGCAGAATTTGGTGGATTTTTGAATAATTTTAAAATGTTCGTCTAGTAATTAGTGCGAAATATATAGGCCTGAAGTGTGTTTGAAACCGTTCGACTCATAAACCACCTGATCACTCTCATTATGCCCTTCGAGTTTTATTTCATTGTTGTAAATGCTAAACAATTGCAAGGAAATTCAAATTTCACAATACGAACAATTCTCAAAACGATTGTTAATATTCATCCACAAAAGCAATGAACTGTAATTAGATTTACGTCAGTCATGGATTCCTCGAAATTATTCTGTACGAATTACCTTCATTGATGTTATATATTGTGCTTAACTGTTGACGTGATATTTGCTTTAAAGTTTATACCAAAGTGCTTATGAAATGCATTTAAAAGTGGTGTACAAACGAAAGATTCCAGTGAATAGAAGTTTATTAATAATTCATCGATTGATTGTAATATGAAAATGGCAAAAGCGCAACAATAAATCATATTAATCATAAATATATCGTTAACATCATCACCATCACAACATTTGTCACAGACAAATTTGCAACATTTAGCAATAAGCGAGTATGTAAAATAATAATTGTAATAACAGCAACAACAACAAAAATAACAGCTCAGGCGTATTTTGTGAATGAATGCTGAACAAGAGATTTATCAACTACTTCTTGTTCCAATTAGCTCAAAAATATACCAAAATCGAAATGAAGATACCAAATTCCAAATGTAATTCTAAAAATTAACCCAATTTCTCGCAATATAGAAAATCTCTGCTCTAAAGTATCCCTAACTTCCAAATTTTACTTTCAGACTCTGTTGTTATTTAGAATAAATTGCGACGTAATAAACTGACCTGTTGTGCAAAAAACACAATATAATCACTCATTATGATAATTCTTTCCGCAAAAGCAACCCAGTCGCTTTTCATTGCGTTCGTTTGCTTTCACATACCCGTACAATCACTGAGCTTGACTTCATGCTGTGCAACATGGCAACTATTTAAACTCAAAAGATTGGAAGCAAAAAAACAAGAAACTACCTAAAAATGCACTTCTTTAAAATACTCATTCCATGCATCCTTTGACTTTGTTCGTCCTCCTCCTAATCAAATTGAAATTCTCCCAAATGACCAAAATTATCAAATCGATGAAGGAATAAAGAAATGAAGCGAAACGGAACGAAATCAATTTGCCAGCATATAATAGAATAACCGGAAAGGAAATAAACGGATCAAACAAGTTACACGAATAAAAAATCTCCGTGCAATATCAGTTCTCAACGAAAAAAATAAAAACTAACAGGCAGGTTAATACAGGTGCACCTAACAGGTATACATACACCTGATGAGACAACAACAGTAAACGATGACCGTAACGACTCCCCCTTGAACGATGGGCAAGAGAAGGAAATGAAATTTCCAGCAGTCATTCGCCTCAGACTTTACTATATTCCGGGAACAATCAACTTAATCCACTGTCAATCTAAGCATGCACACAGCAAACGGCTATCTAACGATAAGCAAATCGCTCATATGATAAAATTGCACAAGTGCATGAAATCGATGAATTTTCACACGAAACATCAAAAAATAAAACTTCCATACATAAAATACTCTAATGTATTGTTCGTCTAGAACTGAAACAATATTTCTCTATGTAATTCTAATGATTTTCTGTTGCATTTGGCACTAACAATCAAACAAAGAGAACAACTGCGACAAGTGCAATAGAACAAAATGAACACGAGCAGCACGTCAATATACCCCTTATTGTTAATAACTAATTCACAAAGTACCTATCCTACGAATACTCCGAACTGAAACTTGATGCAAATGATACAAACTGGCATACCTCATCAACATTTTAAATGAACCACTTCACTACTACATAACTTCTTGCAATTACGCTCCGTTTTCGCATACTAACTTTCAAAACAATTAAATTGAAAGGTTGTATTAAGAAACTCGAATTAAATTCATCTAATGAAAATGTCGAAAATCATCATTTCAGTTACATGAATCTACTGAGTGAAGTTGATCGAACTGATGCCACTACCACCATTCACATAACCCGTTCAAGAGATTGTCCCTTTATTCATCTGCTTCAACTGCTCTTCAATAATCCTTCTCGCTTGTGCACCTTTTCCAAGTCGAATATTCAAATACACTTCTAGAGGAATCGCTTCTGCAGGTACCACAGTATCACGCTGCGCACTCAACTGCAAAAATACATTAAAACAATTCCACGATGCAATGCTCATGAATAAACATAAAATGAGAACAATAAAGCCAAACGAATTCAAATTTATACTTCAATTCGAACGTTATTTATTAGATCACTACAACCATAAAATATGACACTTCCCTGCCCAAAGCTCTAAATCAACTCGATTACAGATAATCCTAGGCAGAATTCCATTCAGAACGTAAACAAACAACAATCCACATGGAACGACACATACCATAGAAAGTGTATTCAGTGACTTGTGTAGATTTCCACTCAACGCTTGCAACAGAGCACGATTGTAAATAACAGCCGATATTGTGCTGGGCATTGACTGTAGTGGGACAGCTTGCGATAAACTTTCCATTGCTTCTGGTAGCCTATCTAACAGCACCAGTGCTTCAGTCTACAATCATTACCCTTCTATTAAAGTCGATGGCTGAACTCACTTTCAAAATATTTTCAGTGAAATTCCGAAACATTCACAAACAACTCATAAATGAATACACTTTCAAATTCATTATCTGGAAGAGCAATGTCCAACAATTTAAAAGAAAAATTTCAACGTTAAAATAAATTATCTTATGAAATACAGAACTTTTTTGAAATTCGTACATAAACAGTCCTAATTGTAAGATGATAATGAGCATAAATAACTACTGATCCACTATCAATATAATATGCTTTACCTTGAAAAGAACGGCCAATAACTTATGATGAGGTGATACTTGAGGTAAGCCGGCCAACTGAGTCGCAGCCCAAAGTGCCAATCCGAACCTTCCCAGATTGAGATTAATGAAAGCCGACGCCGCATACAGCCATGGCAGGAGATATACGCAATCCCGTTCACCACCTGTCAGTACCAATGCATTTCGAATGCATTGTGCCGCATACTCCCAACTTATCTCGTTGGCTGACAAACGGTCATCCGACTGCGAGCTGCTTTGGGCACTAAAGCATTTACATTGTCTCAACAGAAAGTCAAAAATTCCAAATATTTTCTTCAGATTTGTTAATTCCCTCAAATAATTTTGCTTTTGAATGACATCTCTTCATGAAATCCAATGACCATGTTAACCCTAATCCAAATTTCTACTTATTCCGGACATTTTTTCAAAGCAATTACAACCTGGACAGACATTGCTGATACTGATAGCTTTTCAATTCTACAAAACAAAACCAACAACGAGAAGTAACCGAACAAATCAGAGCGAAATCTCACTTCAAGCTGGCATTCTTCATGCTGCTGTTCGCCTGTCCCGTCGAAAGTGCAACGTACCGGTGGTTACCAAACCCGATTATCTGTTTCACAACTGTATTTACAGCACTTCCGTTACGTCCACCATTACCCGTCTCTTCGTCAGTTCCGTTCTTTAACAAATATACACAATCCATATGATAACAAGGAAATGTAACGAACAGAACCCAACGTTTCAAGATCAGATACATATCATACTGCACACCTCCTCGAAGTAATCAATGATAATTTTCAAACAACGATCAGAAATTCTTTTCCATCCCCATATTCATCTATCAAACAATGACTCTGAACGCTCATAATGACATCTTTATCCTAGTACTTATGAGATAAGACATGAAACAAAACAAACCGACGAACGAACGAACCTTTGAGAGGGCATGAATGCAACATTCGGCGAGACGTAACCAAATTCTTGGTTGTCTTGGATATGAGGACACCACGGAAAGAAATAAAAGGAACGCTGACTCGGCCTGGCCAGAATGTAGCTGTGCCAATGCGGCATGATAGATCAGGCAATGCCGTGGAATTGTCGATTCTTGCCAGCTGAATGCAAAATTTTATTCATCATCCTTCGCTCCACTCCAATAACCCAGCCGTCTTATCATTATTCTTTTTCAAAACTCCTCTCAAATGAACTAATAATTCAATTTCATCACCAAATTAAAACAACCGAAACTTAAAGATAAAGAAGAGATTTCAATCAAACAACTCAAAGGAGCAATGATGAAAAAATTTACACGACTAATGAATCAGCCAACTGACCTTTTCCTTTTCTTTTTATCGCTGAACATCGCTGAACGAAAATACGATTCGGCCAGCTCAGCTTTCTTCAACGATAACGCATAAACGCAACCAATCGCGTTGTCCACCAAACGTCTCTCTTCGTCCTCAAATTAAAATCATGTGAAAATTCTGAATGCACACAACATTTTGCAAACAAACTGCTACTTTATTTCTGAATTATTGCTCATGACAATTACTTTTTTTTCATAGGGATAACGAATCATATATGCACAAAAAAAGAACTTACTTGAAGTGATGGTCGAAATTTCAAGAGTCGACTCAGTGCCCTCGAAGCGTTACCGTTCTTCATATCCAACTCAGACTGCAGTAAACACCATTGCAAAATCTACAATACAATGAAATGAAGTAACTTCACGCTGAGCTTCTATTGCAAAATACTGCGAAACTGGAAAATCGCAAAGCTTCTGTATTGCAAAATCTATAATACAGAAGCTTGATGATATTCAACTTCATGTCTACAACACTTCAAACAAACAAAATCAGTTTCTTTGCAGTGCTCTAAATGTGAATCAAAACTAAATCATCATTCAAACAACAGTGAAGTGACAACAATACGTTACTACTCAAAACTTCTCTGAACAGAAATCGATGCAGTGTATTTCTCCTGCACGAATCTGGCCATAACAAAATGCAACAATCTTATACAACATGATATATAAAGATGAGGATAAAGTTAATTGGACTGATGCAACAATGAAGTGTGTTCCATCAATACCTGCGGTTTTTGCAGGTGATCAACAAGTGAAGCGGTCTGTGCAAGTCGGCATCTTATACGACACTCCAAGCAATCCAAATAATCTTTTTGTGTTATTTGCGCACGTCGCCAAGTTTGATTATCACGTAAACGTAACACTTGCTTCAGAGCCAATTTCGGTTGACACAACGTTAGACTCATTTCGATTTCGAGCAACGACACAACAAAGAATAATTTATCTGAAACGTGAACGATATAGTTTTCCTCTTCTTCAATAATCACGGTCGTATCGTTTCGTTCAGCTTTCACTTACAACAACAAAAATATGAACCCGATTAGCTGCACACAGCATATGATTATCTTCTTATTTTCTAGAGTTCAGTAGTACGAAGGTTGAATGATGTATTTGTGAAATTCTAAATTCTCAAACCTGGTAGACCGTTCAGGGCAAGGATTGCTTGAAGAAGTTGAATGGCTGTACGTCGATTACCTCTTGCAAATGCATTCAACGCCAAATTGAAGGCAGCAAATGCCTCGGCACGCGTTCGTAATGGTCGATTTATTGGTGTTCTTAACTGAAATATTACTCATATCACATTATAAATCTCGATTAAACATCTGACGTCGCATCATTTAGCAATAGTAAAACCATATGAAAGTACTGCAAACGATGTGAAAGTAACCTCAGGAAAAAGTTGAAGCATCGAATTCGTGTATTCAGCGCTGAACACACCAGCGTTTCGAGTTGCCTCACACAAGCGAAGATTCGCCGACAGACGTCGTTTTTCGAGTTCATTTAGCGTGCACTGATTCCGTGCATTCACCAACTGGTCATGGCACCGTTGGAAATCGTGACAGTTGTATGCCTGAAGAGGTTCGGTTAGTTACTTTTGATAATCTCGTCTTATTTGAGAGTTCTCATTCGGAAATTTGCACCAACCGTAACTAGTTCAGATCGCTGTTTTGAGTGAATGCTGAAGATGAAAATGGAACTAACCACATAAGCGGGATCGGATGACAATGAGGATGGCACAGATGACCCGAAAGAGTTTGAGCGCATTTTGGAAACATTCGAACCAAACTGGGAACACTCACGTTTCGTTGTGAATGCCGTCTGAAGCATACATATGCTGCTTAATCTGATAGAATCAAGCAAATAATGTCGTCACATACGAGAAGCGCTCATAAAATGATTCCGAACCGAAAGATCGTCAAAACTGAAACGTAACAGTGATGCTACACACCAAATGAGATGAAACACACAGAATGAAAATTCTTTTTGACAAAACAACACGAAATTGTGCACACGTGTTGAAAAAATTATCGTCAATGACTAACGAAAATCTGATGAAAAATATTCCCAGTTAATGGATCGTGTGAGAGAGGAATACTTCGGATGCTATAAACAAAAACAACGCATAAAAACACGAGCGAAATCCAATTTCAATGGAACAGTGCAGAATGTTTATTCACAATAATCATTTGCATCACTATTTCCGTTCTTTGCAATTGCTGTTTCACAATTGCTAACGTTCACTACTTCAATTGCCACTGCAGTATTGGCGTAATGCGAGTGTTTGGCATTAAGCATTAGTTCGCATGTCTGCTGCACACCCAAACAAAATAATCGCATGATATTCGTTCAGCATTAACATTCACTCTTTCCATATGTTCATTGCACTGTTCGAGGAAACCACTGACTATGAGCAACATTCGAGCAAACTATCTTGTCTTATATGATAACTAAATCACTACATGTGCAGTTAGTCTTGTGCATTGCCACTATAGCATTGGCGCAGTGCGAGTGTGTTTGGCATTGAACATTACTTCGCACCCAAACAAAATAATCGCACGACATACTATTCGTGCAACATCGTCATTCACTTTTTCATATGTTGATTGCTAACCAGCAACAAAACTATCTTCGGTTATATGATAATGTACATGTGCAGTCAGGTTCATGTGCACTCAGTCCTCTTACAAAATCCTTGTTTTTGTCGTTGAGTCATCCAGTGTTGAGGAGGATCTCATTGTCACAAGTACTTCCAGGAGTATTTTTCCTTCCATATTCACATATTCACAAAATTCCACTATTTCACAGCGGTCTCCCAAAGATCAGGCGCGTCATATTTGAATGATGGGTAGTACCGTTCACGCAAAGCGGCATAACTTCCGTATAATCCGATATTATTTTCATCCTCGGAACGATTTGTTGTGCACTGAATCAATTTTCAGGGTTGAAAACAGATCCCGAATGTAGCCTAACAAATTTTGCCATTGCAAGAGTAAATTTCATAAATGAAAAGTTTATTTGAAGTTAAAAAACGTTTCAAGCAGATTAATCAGCAATGAACATTTAATCCTTGTGCATTATGTGAACTCTACAATAGAGCGATACCATACCGCTCAATGCAAACGTAAGAATTAAGCACATCCACAAATAACAGGGATCAATACACGAGGGATAGCACGGCAATATACATGTTCAAAAATTTCTATCATTTCCCAATAGTGTAAATTCCAATGTGACCGTAAACCGAAAAGATATGAAAGTGATATACGAACAGATGAATGAAAAATATTCACCACATCTATAACAAAACAATTTTTCAATATATCTTAATTATAAGTGAGAAACTGTGTGCATTTCAATTCTTATCTTGATCCTCGCAATGTGCTCATTATTAATAAGATCGGTCAGGATTGTGGAATAGCACCAACTGTCAATAAACATTTGTAGATATCATCAGCGTTCATTTGTTCGCCATTCCCACGCAAAATTTCAGCACTTTCCCGTGAGTCTTCAGCAACTTGCCGTTGAGGTGGAAGAGTATCACAGTTCCGTGGCATACTCTCTGAACTAAACTCCATAATGTCGCTGTTTCGCGCAGTTGATGCCCGTGACACCGCTTCAGTTGGTAATTCCAGCTCGCTCTTTACAACTCCATCTCCGTCTGTAGCCATTTGCTCGTCTCGACCGCAATCCGTATGATTCGGCAGTTCTCCTTCCGGTCTTTCGTATTGATCGTCACCAAAATCCGTCGCCAAAATTCGATGCGATAATCGATCGTAATTTTGGCGAATAAATAACATTTTCTCGATCTTCTCTTCACAGATATTCGCGGAAAGATTACTCGCACAAGAGAAGTCACTGCTCGACTCAAATACGCTCGAATTTGTCGTCGGGATACAGAGTATCTCGCGAGCAAGTTGTGACAGTTTCGGCAGATCACTTTGTTGATTCGACCAATAGGCGAGGATGTCCAGTTCGGTTTCGTCCACTTGTGGATATTCGCGGATGTAACGTTCGATCTCCACGTCGATTGCCGGCTTCCGAACTGCATTCCGCGATCCGTTCAGCTCCATCAAATTCTCGGCTACGGCCGCCTCATCGACGGCATCCCAAATCGATGAGGACGTCGAGTTGTTGCACATTGCTCTGTTCAACATCGATTCTAGTCGACTCTGACTCGACAATTTTTCGTCGTATTCCAAGCACTCCACATCTGTGCTATCGTCAAAATATTACTTCTGTATTAATTCAAGGTAAATGTTTAAAAGCAATTCCTATTTTCAGTAATATGTAATAATCTTGAACTTTATTTGCTAATTGTAAGCTAATAAAGCAATTTAGATACGGTTCATCAGAAAGCGAAATTATTTCGTTTATAACTTCATCATCTGACCTCAGTTTTCACAACAGTGTAAAATTTGGAAGAGAAATGCACAAACCAAAATGATAATAAAACGCTAAATTTGCAGATCAACTCATACGATCGATCACTTCGTTGAAAGAATTCAATGGAATCGTATGAGTGATTTCCCATTCAATGAGATTCACCTTCTCTGAAGCGTTTTCGAACTGCCTCAATCGTTTTCTCGAGCGTTACACGATCTCCGCCGATTGACAATAAGCGTCCCTTATATTTTGGATGCAGAAAGTTACCCAGATTGTACACTTCAACTGCACGCCCTAGATTGGGCACTTTCTCGTTGATTTCATGTTGAATAGCCTCAACGAAACGTTGCACGATGGCGCTCGTGCCTTTCGGTATCTTCGAAATCAAAAGCAACGATGTGGTGACCAAATGTATTGTTGGTTGATTCGGACGTGCGAGTGTCTCGTAACAATCGCTCAAAATTTTCAACGCTATCAATAGTTCCCTTAACCAGTCGAAATTCTCTTCAGTCGGTATGGATGATGAAAAAGCACTCAGTGGTTCCTTCGTTTTCCACCACAGCAAAGCGTCTTTCAAGTCAACAATAGCTCGTAAACTCTTCACGATCATGTTCCACTCAAGGCCAGCTGCTGCTGGTTGTGGGATATGTTTGAATGGGATATTTCTGTGCCGACAAGCGTTTTGCAGTTTCTTGGTGTGCTCTGGAGAACGGCTCAATATTAGTGATAGTTTCTTGCATTTGTCCAAGAGCAAGCCCAATTCACCAACCACTATATTCAACTTAATGGCAGCGCTCAAAATATGACCAAAATAAACGAGGGGTGATTGCACATGAATTTTACGGCACCATGCGGTGTCTTGTATTAAACTGCTATTCTCATCAACCACCAAATATTTCGGTATGTGCTCCGGTAACGATGCATTCATCATATCGGTGACAATCTTGTTCAACACTACCGGAACAGTTTCAGCACTGAGTTGTTCATTGAAATTCGGACACGCCAAGCAAAACTGCAAAAAACAAAAATTCGGATCAGACGCTTACGAAAACACTTGAATATGAGAAGTTGATTGGAATTTTGAATTCTTCACTTCATTATTGGCTCTAAAATATGCAAGTTTAACATTTAATCGCTTAATTTCAACAATTCCACCTCGTATTTCGTGAAATTTCCGTAATGATAACAAAATATTAAAGACGATTACTTTTGAGATTGGAAACTCGCAAAGTTTTCTGTGCTAAAGTGAGCAAATACAGCAAGAGTAAGATCAATTGATCTCCAATGAGAGAGTGAAAATAGTAATAAAAAATTTTGTTATAATAATTATTCAGTTGATTAATGAGTGAATATTGATGAGGCAGATACTGGTTTTTGTTAGGTGCTTTTGGTTTTATGAAACTTTTTAAAATGATTTCAAAATTATCAACTGAATGCGAACCTTACGTAAGCGAAAACGATTATCAGTGTCAGTAACGATATAATGCAATGTAATCAATTCGTGCTTATCGCCCCACTCGGATGGATGGCTATCGGTCGTCAAACAAATTCCGGAGACTTGTGGTAGGTCGGCGTTAAGCTCGGCATCAGCTGCCTCTTTCACGCTCCGATAAAGAAGATCACAGAGGTGATTGCGGAATACCGATGAGTGTTTGACGTTTGCATACGGATCGAGTGCTTCAATGAACCTAAACGAAAACGTAAGATTCTTCACAAATTTATGCACGTTTGATCTTCTTTTCTGTAGAATTCATGACAAGCATCCAATAGGATAATGCGATGGAAAGAGAATTTTATTTGAAAAATAAATTTCAAACAAACAAAATGGTTCTATTCAGATCAAATAAAAGCTTGTTTCAGTTAGATCATCAGAAATTTTCCAACTCAAAATTCTTCAGATGATAACTTCGAGAAGGCAAAGAAAGTTCAATTGCATATGAACTCCATAGTTATTTTGGGAACAAACTGTTTAAGCTGAAAATCCCTCACGAAGTACAGCCAGTCATTTGAGCTAATCTCTAAGAATACATTCAGCTGGATATATAACGATTCATCGAAGGAGTCCAAAGGAATTGATCAATGCAAAACAAAACCGACTCTTTGAATGGCTTTCCATCCACTAGTTCGAACGGCAAATTTGATCGAGCCATCAAAGTCATAATATGGAAATCGATTTGTTTTTGTTGAATCGAATTCAAGCCATACTTCAAAGTCGAAGAGTCCTGTTTCGAGACGATGCAACGACTGCTGCTATCATCGAGAGGGGCAGAAGTTGAGCGATTTTCATGAGGTGAGGATCGTGACTGAGTGCAACGCTCCTTCTTGGGATCGTGGGATTTGGTTGGTTTGCTAGCGCTTTGCTCTTGTTCAGCTTGCAGTTTTTTGAACTCATTAATATCTTGACTTGCGATGCCGTTTTTCGTTAGATTCTGAATCTTGTTGAACAAATACAGTTTGAATTGCTCTGGATGTCTACTTTTGAAGTGTCGCTTCATGCCTGTTGTACTGCCTTGTGGTCGCCGTATACGACAGCCACACATCACTCCCGGTGAAGTCTCCACCTTACATATGGATGAAGTTCGATCAGTTGTGCACTCTTCAAAATGTGCCCATAAAGCGCTATTCAGTTTGGCACGAGGATGTTTCAATCGTCTCGCATGCAGTCTGGTATAAGTACGACTTCCGATAGTCTCAGTTGCGGCTTGTTCAGTTTGTACTTGCTGCTGCTGCTGCACTCGTTGTGCTTCACAAGCGACTTCAGTGTTGGATAAATCTACACCCAGTGAATCCTCTGCTGCTGCTGGCAGTGTTAGTCGCTTTGAGCGATTGCTCGATCGCGTAACACTCATCCCAGATCAAGTCGAAAAGCCCTTAAAATTCATCCACATTTCCATAATGCATTCGCCGTTCGCACGCTATCAAAGAAGTCGAAAGCGGTCATCAGAAGGCAAACAGAATTCTGTTGAACATATAACTTAACATTCAGTGAATTCATTAAATTCGGATTTTTAAATGATCACTGATTTTCTCTGATTGTGAACAATAATTGTTCATAAGTCGTATAAATATCAACGATTTCGTAATATTGTATCAACAAGTATTACAATATTGAATTCTGGGCGGGCAATTGCAAGTATTGAAAAATCTTTTGAATTCCAGCCGATATAATTAATTGAGTAGATGTGCGATGAATAGAAAATTAGGTGAGAAATTTTATCTCTCACTGAAATATTTTCGAAGCTTATTGCAGGATAGATATGAATATTTGAAATCTCGTTCAGTCTGAATTCACTGAAGGCGGCGGCTAGATCATGGAAAATGAATGAATATGAATCGATGGTAATTGGAAAAAGAGCAAAGTATTAGTGATTTGTTCGCGGCGAGCGTGTAATGCTCACACGATAATGATGAATACACAGACGGACGCGAACGAAACGAGATTTGAGATGTTTCCGGTAACGATCGATCTCGTGTGCGATTGTCGAGAAACATCGATAGTGAGAGTTGCGAGCGACAATATATATGTATGTGTATGGTTAAAGCAATCGAGCACGCTGAAAAGAGTTCGATGCAATTTGGCGAACACACTGTGAGAAAGAGACGAGAAATGCGATAACCTTGCGCCGCCAGACTAAACGAATCCGCGAAAAGAGTTCGACAACACTTGACGAACATGGAACAGAATGTGAAACGAGAAACAAGATTTGCTGAGATTAGCACAATCCACAAATGATAGAAGAAAATGAAGTTGAATCGAAACTGATGGGCAGAAAAAATTATTGTTCTCTGTTCGGATGTCAGATCGTGTTCCTCGTTCGCTATCACCAGTTGGTTTTCTTCGACATTTCGCTCTCTGCCTAGTAATAACAGTTTTTCGTATCGATAAGCGCAAATCGTCTTTTGCTTAACTCTCAATGAGTTCGCTTCACACATTCAAATGTGAAATGTGATCTAATGTTCTTGATTATATGATTCGCGTTTGGAACATTTGCACAATTTAGACATATTCAACGAGTGCACGTGGAGGATTGCTTTCGAAAGATTTTCATCAAACATTTTGAGCGTTGCCAAATTCGAGTGAAAACTGCCTCATTGAGTAGTGTCGTGCGGGGAGTCCCCGAATTCGGGGTCCCCGCACCCGACCATTTTCCAGCGACGGCCATTTTCGGGGACTCTCCCCATCCCCGTCCCCGACCCATTTTGCTCTCCTCCCCGCACAACACTATCATAGAGATTGTATTCGATGCTCTCTAACGATGCCCTATTCATAAGTGAATTAATTACCTTTCGTATGTAATTGCCTGTCCGAAACATTTGTTATGATGATTCATAAGTGCAAATACGTATTATCACATTTGAACGTTTATTTCACACACAATAACACGACAATAATTTTCAATAAAGGAAATAAAGAACACTGAATATTAAATGAACATATGAATGCAGTTCAAAACATTTCATTATTCAACAATTAAAACAATACTTTATTAAACCAACAAATACATTATAAAAGCACTGAACATTTAGACTAGATCAAAACATTTCAACATGAGATCAACATTATTCGAATTTATATTATGAAATGGAAATCTCGAATGCTTCAAACTGAATTCAGACGATATGGCAGACTGAGCATCTCATTACTTTTCCTACAGACGACATACATGTCTCACCAAATCTGCTCTGTTCTGATCGATTCAAAGAGGATTGATTACGAAAATCTGACACCCTTATAATATCCTGTTAGAATTATTGCACAGTGAAAATGCAGTGGTTATGAAAGCATCAAACAAACTCTCAAAATGAACATAATTCTTCAAATGTTCAATTAATTCAAATCCTTCCTTTAAATTAGAAGAAATCGACTTCAAAGACGATTCTGCACTGCTCTTTATCGCGTTTTGATCACTTGAAGTAAGCCTTCGAATGTGATTCGCTTAATTCGATTTTTCGACGAATAAACCATCCACTCATTCATTTTTGCACTAACATGCCGAATTGCACACTAGTTCTTAGTATCACTGATGTGTAACAAAGATTAATCGCAGCAATATTGGTCAAAATTTGTTGCGCGATTAAAATTATGAGATAAATCGTTGTACTTTGTGATGTGATATGAAGAATGATGCTAAAAGACGAGGATAATGCAGTGAAGATGACAACAACAACAAAAGAAACAGCTACAGTTCATCTCAACATCCGTATGTATCAGCATTGAAGTAGCAGCCGTGAGTGCTCACAAGCTAGCCGGCTTTCCGTGCGAGTCGCTCACCAGTCCTTAAAGAAATGTCAGCACTGAAGTTGCTTAAGTTAACATGTTACTGAACGGATGGCCGTATGAAAACGGTGAACTGATAACATTTACGGCGAAACAAACGGCTATTTGCAGTGCGAAAGCAATTGATCAAAGTTCCGTTCCGAATCCACATGGAATTTTCTCTTTTTTTTCAAACTCCAAATGTTAAATGTGGAACTTAGATGTTCTCTTTTCGATTCGTTTCATTCAGATAGTTTACAAAGGAGGAATTTTCTCACGAATTGATGAAAAAGCAAAAGAATACGGTCTAAAAAAACAAACAGTCTGACCACCTGGTGGCGACATACAACGGATTCAGAATGCTTTGCTGTGCACGACTCATTCGACGTTGTGCCGTCGACGTGATATCCATCACTCCAACCGATATCTTCGTGAATTGACGACTCATTTTTCGTTTCGTCGACAACTTCAAACGTCGTCGGAAGTGTTTACTGCTCAAGCAGAACAATATGAAATTGCACGCTTTACCGCATATCACCAACGTGCTAAAATACAAATTTCTCAATGCATTATCGTCTCATTCGAGTTCATCAGAGTATGAATGGCCTATATCAGTGTGCACAAGTGATACTTGTATTTATTAATGACATTACTAACGGCAATTTGGATGCATTGATCAGATATTTATGCTTACTGTAGCTTAACAGTCAATATTTTTAAGAAGAATGTTCGAAATACCCTAGCGGTTTTGTTTCTCAACGATTGCTCAGAACTAATTTCGTTGTCATTTTATAGGAACTGCAAATTTGATACATGAATTTGTTTGAGTGCACAAGATTGAAAAATGCGCACGAAATGACCTGGGTTGATTCACTAGGATATGAGTCAAACGTTTAGCGTATACGATGTTATTTGGATTATTAAGTGCATCATTAAGCATCAAATGGGCTGTTGAAGTGATTGGGGAACTGCATGTAAATGGCGTGAATGACTCGATTATGATTGCATGAAAAGCTATTGTCTGTGACACGCTCACTTCAAACTGATTCAGATGGATTCTCATTCTTTTCAGACGTGTTGTATTCACTCTCATAGCTATTACATGCGAATATCGTTCTCTTGGTGAGTTTTTATCATTCACTTCGTCTCATTTCACTTCACAGTTCAAATCGATTTCTTATTCTATAGTATTTACTATTTACTGGATGCGTTGACGAGTGTTGACAGCCGAAATCAACAATACAGCAACTGAATACAATTAATCAACAAAGTTCGACAGTTCACTGATCAGTTATAGAGTGTATTTGATAGAATGAGAATTTGACTTTAATTGTTGAGTAAAGTGAATGAGAAATTAGCACAAGAGAACACTTTTGGTGATAAAAGCTATGAGAGTGATTACAGCAGCAAAGAAAAGAATGAAAACTCTGTTAAAATGAATGAAACCCTTGTCAGGTCCGGAAAAGCCAGGAAACTAACCGCATTTACATGTCCGAGTTAAAAAACACCATCACAATGGCATTCTGTCATAAAATGACAACTGCACGAAACACTAATTTCCCGATCCCCTCCATTACTCGTGAACACCTCCAAATTACCCAAAATGGGTAATTTCACCACCTGTGAGAAACACTGCTCTAAGAAATTGGAATACGAAGTCGATGGAAACTTACTTGCAAAGTAGAGTCATACTATACAAACGTAGTTGAGGATGTGCGATTTGAATAAGGTGAACGACAGCTGACGGTCCATTGGTAATCGTGAACATTGTGACAATCAACGCCACAGTCAACGTTACCCGGTGTTCAGTTTTTTGCAGTTGATACTGACTGTCCCTAGTTGAGCTGAATAAGTCAGCAGTCACAGATTAATACAAAGCCACTTTCGCGTGAAGAAGCTGCACTCGTTGAATAAAATCAACCGTTCACGAGCGATACTGCCAGTGAACATTTTATTTTCAAAAAAATGTCATGATTTCCTCAATTTTTTCCTCATTGTCAGTTTAACAATAAGCAGTTAAATACTGCAAACAATGTATTTAAATGAACAACTATTGCAAAAAAGACATAAAAATTAGCGATAAAAATCAACGGGTGCTAACGTGAACCGACCTTTTTCTATGTGATTGTTGTGATTGACTCCTGCAAAAGTAATTGTGTAATTCATTTATTGCACTATGAGGATTATTCAGTTCAAGGTTTTGCTTGCATGCATAAAACTCAAGAAGTTATTGAATTAGAAGTTAAAATTAAAGTTAAACTGCTGTAAGTATTCCATTACATAATTATAGGATTTTAGGATGATGTGCTCTCAAAAACGTATGACAAAACATATTTGATCGGCTCGGAAGATTACAGTAAAAGTAACCATCTGAACAAAAACAACAGCATTCTAGAGGAGAAGTTTAGTTTGATTATTTTTAGTAATTTGAAGCTGATATGGTCGACTGAAATCTACATTGATAAGCGTTGATTGACATTGATGTGGAACTAATGATATTGCTACCGACATTGATAAGATAAATAAACTGAGTAATGATTCAATGATAACAACATATGATATGACGAACACCTGTTAAAGATCAACGACAAAGCGAATGAAGATAAAGGTAATGATAAGATCACGAAACGAATCAATAACACGAACGTTTTTTGCTTCAGTGGACTGTGACCATTCTTGGTCATGAGAAGATCGTTACTGCGATTACGCAGCACTAATAGCAGCATTAGATTCAGCAGTGTGAGCAGAAATATCGGCAGGAGAACCATCGAGATGGCATTCACCGTAACGCTGATGTTGATGAATTTGCGATAAGACTCAGGAAAAGGATTCGTCCGATTGCCGAACCACCTGCTGAAATCACAGAATTCGATTTTTTTGTTTCACTCTGTTCATTCAATCCCAAACTTAATTCATTTGATTTCTGAGGAAATCGTGCTCCACAATCCACAATCATGCTACGGAATCGATCGATGTCTTTCATGAGAGCCTATCAGAATTCGTCTTTGAAGAATTTCGCCTGTATTGCGAAGAATTTCGATCCTTATTAACAAGATCGTGAACATGGGGAAAGAGGATCTTTTTGAACATGAAATATCGTGAATTTATTATATTTGCAGCTAAAATTTCGAATGCAAGCTGAATTTGCATTAAATCTGAACTGGGAATGATCCGAGTCTGCATCATATTCACAATCTTCTTATGTTCACTCTTTGCTGTAATACATTTTGACCGACTGCAATAATATGATCCATTCGTTGAGACATTTTTCAAAAATCTCTATTGCTTCGTTGATTTTGCTGGTAAGACTATCGAACTCATAGATTTGTTCCTCAAGATAATCTATCCTTTCCGGCAGATGAACTTCAGGATAAATTCATCGAATGAACAGTCTAAACTTATGAAATGCCTTCTCGTACAATGTATTAAGAACTGACCCATCGTTATTGACTGCGATGCATTTTGAATAAATTTGTGTGCCCTTACAATATGACCTCACCAAGCACTCATACTGAAAGTGTTGATAGAAAGTCATCGCTCCTGTACAAACCACAATCGATGCGATAATCAGCGGTAACCGATACCACTCCCATTCGGTTATCACGTACAGAGGACGACGTATACCCAACAGACGATCCGCACATACCACTATGACACACCTTAAATGAGTTCTTGATTATCATATCAACTTATTTTTCTGAAAACGTTACCAGCTACCTTATCACCGTATTAGTTTCATTTCCATTCTTTCAACTGCTTTCAACAGACAGCTTATATCACAAGGAAATCCTAATTAGGCAATAAATCAGTAACAGACTTTCTTAATTGGACAGCCTTAATTAAACAGTCTAATTAGACAGTCTTAATCAATAAGTTCCCCTATTTTTTCATTCCAATATCGCTATTCTAGAGCGCCTATTGCTCTCCGTCTTCTGATGGTATGTTTGCGAAATTGGTGGCAAATTTTTTTTGCAAATGCGACCATGCATCGAAGAGAATTATCTAAAAACTTAACGACAGTTTTCACCAAATTCTACGCTTCGATAATGACTTGATGCTCGCAATACTCACATCAGAAATTATCCTGGATTGATGTTATTCGTGATTGCTGGTTTGGGATGGACGAAGTTCGATTCACCACATAAAAATTCATCGAGAACAAATGTGTTAATTGTTCCTATGCGAATTGTTTTGCATAAGAATGAACGAGCACTCGAGCTCATTTGACAAGAATATTTTGCAAATATCTTCAGCTTCTCATCAAATGCATAAAAATTCTAATATGTACACAATGGAATTGTTCCCAAAACAGTATCGAAGCTGCATGGTATCCAAGTATCATTTTATGGGGGACGATAACATTTGCGAAACTTCGTCCATCCCAAACCAACAATCACGAATAAGTGATGAAGCGCTGCCATTTGCCATTGCATAGATCATTTTACTTTATTCCGTAACTCCTAAAGTACACCATATCGAATGCTTAACTTTCCGCAACTAATCGAAAAGAAGGCAATATCATAAACGCTTCAAAACAGTATTCGAATAAAAATCAAATCACATTCTAATTGGAAACGACGATGATCTGCACTATTAATAGCTGCAGGCTGCCATGGTAGCCTGCAGCTATTAATAGTGCACGACATTCGACAATCTCGCTTATATTATTGCTGTAATGAGTAACTATCATCATACAAACAAGCGGATACGATGCTGGCTGACTTCGTGTACTCAACTATTCATCTCATCATCTCTTGAGTCCTATTAAATCTCAGATTTCATTTTATCCAAGAAATGTGGTCACATACAGAGTAATCGTGTCGAGGCTATTGACTCATATCAGAACCAATTATTAGTAATTGCTTTTCCGATTTACAGTTTTCTCGTTCGGATTCCCGAGTAATATTATTTTCCATGATACTGTTTTTTGTTACATACTGAACTGCTTCCTAGCGCTTACTTGATTATACATCAGTAAGATCAAATAAATTGCATATACTGTCATTCATTTGGAAAGCTTAACGAACATTCCCAAATGGTTATGAGTATATTAGCTGATTAACTGATCGATCAGCAATGACTAATGATCGTAACATTACTAATGATCATAACATTCCCAAATGAATAAATACAATTCGATAAGGGATTGTTGAAGGATCTTTCGAACAATAGAATACGGTAATTATGAACGAACCACATCGCGACGCACGATGACCAATTAGCCAATGATAGGAGGTGAACCTTTGAATAGAAGTAAAAGTAACGATAATAGTAATTATTCGTGAAGATCGGATAGTTGGCGAGAATATTCGGGATTAATAGAACAAGGAAAACGATATCTGCTACGGCTAGTGTCGCAAGGAAGCAGTTTGATCTGAAACGAGCACGACCATCGGTTTATGACGATCGTTTTTCTTTACTGATCAAGGCAAGTTTCTCAAGTTGCTTATTATGCTTTCATTATTCTTTGAGTATTTTTTAAAACACGATTAGGTGAACTGATATCACTTAGATTCAACACAAAATCCCATTCAAATGAACCATCCATTCAAATAAACCCTGATGGATGCCACGCTCAAAGTAGACTTCCACTCTGGAATAACGCAAATTTGCATCTTTCTTGGCTTTCATAGGATAAATTGGTGAATTACGGTAATTACGGTGTACCTGCTTCGCATAGTCCTGCTGAGGAGTACGGTCAAATTGAGTAGATTACCAGCGAGGCCAAACAGTGCGATACACGGGTACAAATAACGTTGCAGGTATTTCTCAGCCTCATTACCATACATTCGCATTTGTTCTGCTTTCAGACAAACGTTTGAAAAACTGTGCGGTGTTGACGACATTTCGGCAAATATTTTCACTTCAGAATCAACAAATCTCCGAGGTCAGCGGCAGAATTTGAATATTTTCTTTGACGAAGTCTTTGAAATCAGTCAATCTTCATAGACACTCCAACATTACTGAGAGTAATATGATAGTAATATGATGATCAGCATTATTATCAGATCTACAGAAAAACTGATCAAATTGACCGGAGAATAACACCAGAAAATAGCCAATATATTTGACGATAACTGAAGATTCTACTGGTGAAAGATGCAATTCTCACAAATTCAGATTCAAAACTGCTTTTAAACGTAAGACACTCGGGCGGTTATTGCTTTGAAATAAATTTATAAGTGCTTTCTTAAAGATGTATAAGAAATGCTCAACAATATTGGGTACTTACTGATAATAACATTGTTTTATTTGATGTTTGTTAATAAATGAGTTTTGGTCTTACAAAAGGCGGTTCACTTCACTTTGTTTTATTTGTTAAGAATGCAGTTTGCTTTTGTTTGTTAAGTATACAAATTGAATGTGTATTTAGATGAGTGTAGAAAAGAAATGATGAGAGCAGTTATTAATATGAGAGTGATTATGAATGTGATTATGATATGATGCTTGCGGAATGGCAGTCAATTAGGTACAGCTGCAAAGACAGATAACACAAAGCAAAAGATATGGTGGTGGCTGTTGCAGAGGTGCACTGAATTGAATTGAATTCAAACTGTTCGAATGTGTTGCTGATCTAAGAGTGCCGCTTATTTCATCGACACTGAACGAAGTATCACGATAAGTTGGGTATTCTGCAAAGCAAATAATTATCACGCAAAGTGCATTGATGTTTTTTGACTGAAACGATTGCATGAGATTAAAAGGACAATCAAGAAAAAATTCAGCATAAGAAGTTCGAATTACAAGCGAATGAAATCGAAGCGCATGTAAATGAATACCTAATGACTGCACATGATTAAACAAATACATAGGCAGGCATTTACGATCAAAATAGTTAACAAAAGAAGTTGAATTCAAGATCTAAGTTATATCAGCAGAGCGATTTTGAAGTAAACGTAAAAAGGACTCAAGTAAATCACCCAGCTTACAATTAGAGTACAACAATAAGGCATTATAGTTTAGTGATGATAAACAAATAATGTTTCATGCAGAATAAGTAAAAATCATAGGGTTGAATTTCGATGAAACTCTGTGGAATCGTCGACTTCTAGATATAACTTAGATAGGATTTCAATTACTTCACAGATTGCGCACGGTCAATTACAATTACAAATAATTGTCAATTGCAATTGCAATTGCAAATATGAGATTTTTCCTGTTCCATTTCCTTGTAATCTAACCTTCAACAGGTGTCACGCAATGCATATAAGTGTAATCGAGAAAGACGTTGCTCCACTGTTATATTCCAAACAATCTCAAGTGAACATGCTAATAGTTGTGAACAGATATACTTTCCTGTATGTCACCCTTAGCCGGCCGCTTGAAAGTCTATCGGTAAAACTGATTGAAGAAATCAGAATATAAGAATGCCATCCTCTAATTTCTCATTATCTGGGCAATAATTTTGGTTTGATGAAAGCTGGGATATACTCCGTACCACCCGACACTATCGACCTTATTGAATATAGACAGATTCATTAGAATTCTTGAATCCTCCGGTGACCCATGAATGAACAAATAAAAGCATATATACGATCCCATGTAGATATAAGATCAGAAATAAGATCCAAATGAAAGCAGATATAAGATATACGATCATTTCACACAGAAATGCTCGCACTATTCTGCAGATAACACATAATGAATGCAGCGCAAAACAACGATGCGTGTAATAGTCATAATGGAAGCCATTCGAACCCAAATCGCCCGAATTTTCGAAGACAGAGAGAAATCTCTGTTTTCGACAGTTAAGTTTCACATCACAACTTTATTAATATCAACAAGAAGAATGACGTTCGAATAAGTCGCCGGCAATAACACTGAAGAACGCTCTTAATGAGTTGGTTACTCATTATCACTAGCATTTGATATAGTTTATGAGTAATGAACAACAAAACAGAGCTGAAACGATCTCACGAACGTCATAATATTAAAACTTGAGTATAAATGGCGATTTTAATGAGATCTGCGTAAATTAATGATGAATAAATAACCGTTCTAAGACTACAATACGATAGAATTCACATTCCCGGACGATGAGTTGATGACTGAACAAAGCTGACCATGGATGTGAATTTCACTGATGCGATGTGATCGTGATTAAATCCAGTCTTAGCGTAGCATCTTACTGTCCCGTTTATTATGGCAAAATTCAGTTTGACAAGATTAGTTCACGAGAATCGGTCTCTATTATCAACAATTCTATAGCTTAACATCTTTCAGATATAAACTCATATCCTCGAAATCAACTAAAAGCTTCAAATGAAAGCTGATGCGAATAAATATTTTTGACGAAAGTACATGCTTTTACAAAATTGTAAATTCACCTCGGTAGTATTTCGGCGTTTGTTCATGATGGAATTGAGTGCATTAGAGGAGATTCAAGAATAGTTCTTAGTTTGTTGAATGGCGAATTCAGATATCATTTTACAAACAAACCCGAATGAGAGGGATTAATTAAACTGTGGAATATTCGTTTCAATTTCACAAATGCGGATACGATGTTCAAGCGAATAAAGTTACGATGCGTAAGTGAGAAAGTGAAATCCATACTGAAAACAAAGAATTGAAAAATGAGACAACGACATAACGGCGAAAATAAAATCCGAATCACAGATAGTGTGATAGGGATGAAACTGAGACTCGTCGTAGTTGGCTCATGGCGTTAGTGGTTTACATATGCTTATCGAATGAGTTTCATTGGATTCACTTTTTCTTTCAGTATGATAGTCATCTTCATATGAGAATTCATATCGGAAAATCACATCTTTTAAATTTGAAGGATTAAGAGTACGATGAGAATTCAGTTGTTTTGTGCAATAATGTGACCAAAAAATACGATCAAATATTTAAAAAAAAAGCAAAATGAAACATGGATGTCATATTCTATCATTTTTTTCTTTTTCAGTTTTTTCAGTTCATTTTAGCAATTTTCCAGTATCGTGCGATACTCACTCTAAATATGAGTAGATATTCCTGTAGCAAGCATTCGAAAGGATGATGCTCTCAGAAAACTTTATATGGGCACTGAATCTCTTCACAGCTTCTTAACGTGACGCTTGAAAAGAAACCACTTATAAGCAGTTGATTTCACGAAAAGCAGGAAATTGCAGTGCTCATTTCCGTTCGAGCCGAAATTAAATTGAATTGCCTGGATACGAAGTTTAACTATATCTTGAGCATACTAAGTAGGCCCTCAGTGCAACAAAAGTTATCGAAACTCCTTCAGGCATTCCAAATTTTTGCACAAAAACTTCGAAAAAATAACCTTCACTGACTAGGAACTCACGCAAATTTTCGATGATGCTGAAATGATCATGGTTCAAAAGGTATGAATGAACCAGGTGAAGACAGGTGGAAAAGTATTCATTTGAATTGCTCGAGCGACATGTGATAATTCGAAGAAAATTGGAAGCTTTACCGGAACGCTGCATTTTTTTGCAGAATTGAATGTGAGGCCAATAATTTCGCATGAATATTTCTAGGTAATGTAATTCAATCTGTCCCATTTCCTAAGTGTTACTCTTGACTAATCGAACATGAATGAAATCCCAAAGGAACAGATGTTCCAGAGTCTTTTCTGTTCACTTCAATCAGATAAATTTTTCTTTGCACTTCATGTAACTTCAGAAAAATGATCATATTCCACGCTTTTCTTCACATACAGACGATCATATGATAAAATGAAGTTCGAATTGAATATCTGAATAAAGATTCATTCGTTTCGAATTCACCTTACAGTCAGTTGGAGTGGCACTGAACTGCTCATCGCGATTGTAGATCTATTGTGGTGTCAGACGATAACTCCAGTGAAATCTAATCCAACATTGTCTACCATTAAAATCGCTTTCTTGCCTTTTTACGATAGAATTTATCCTTTTTGTTTCTAAACTGCTAATAATCATTCTCAGTCGTAGAAGCATAAAACAATCGATGTTAACAGTAATCTGAAATTGAAATGTCAATGAAAAATTGATAGTGCCAATAAAAAGACATTTATGGATGTTTTTCAAAGGCATTCGAGATTTCAACAACGATGTCAAATTACCGCAGAAAGCACTAAGTGTAAAACAAAAACAAGCATGAATGCCAGAAATAAATGCTAAACCCATAAATGCTCAATAGCATTTTGTCACAGGAAATGCTAAATACTGAATTGAATCATTGCATTTCAACAAGTACCGTCATCAACTCAAACACGCACTCTGCAATGTTCCAGCTACAAACAGTCGCAAAACAACTTCTAAAGAAATGATACAAAATGTTGAAATTATGCTGATGGCTATAAAATGATCAAAGAAGATCCATCCATTCGAGGAGCGCAGCATTCATAACAAAATCATGCTCTCATGCATCTAATCGTTTCATAATCATCTCAATGAAGAGCTACAACAATATCAATGAAGACATTCGTCAAGTAACACAAACAAATATTCATTGTGATGAGGACAACAAGTTTTCGATGAACAATGAACTGTGAACAAATTCTGATCATCTCTTAAAGATTAGAGCAAATCGCTCAGTAAAGTAGCAAAGAATAATCCTTTGCTAGGTCAGTGGTTCTCATGTTTGGGCATTATAAGTACATAAGTACAATCTCTATAACTAGTTTCATGGGTTCAGCTTAGATGTTTAGTTCAGCTTATCATTGACAGAATGAGGGTGCCTTGAAGTAAGAGCAAAGAAGTGCCGTGAACGGCAAATGACAAGCGAAAACAAACGGAAAACGCATTGGTTAGTACAACAACGATTTGGCGAGAAAGGCGAACAAATCAACGAGCATTCTCGACTTCTTTTCTTGAATGCATTAGGCGTGGTCGATCTCATAGCTAATTATTTATTCATATGATCATTTCTTCGGAATTTTCCGCAATTAATTATTCATGTACATCATTTTTCGTAAAGAGACGAATTCGATTCCGCCGAAAACTGCGTAAACGGATCAGCGAATCTTTTCGAATTGACCAAGCGAGGAAAATTCAATATCCTGGTCGCTTACAGCATCCAACTTATAGATAGATAGATTGTTTATTGCCGAGTAAGAAATATGTACAAGCAATAATACGGCATGAAAGGCGGAGCGCACTGACATCATGCGGGTAGGTTGAATAAGCAGAAAAGAATAACAAAAAATGATAATAACAAAAAAAAACTTTTAAAGATAATAATGACAAAAAATTATAATGCAGTTGAGGGCCGTGTGTGACAAGAATATTTAGGTATTGAAACTTTGTGAATGATGTATGGAACTTATGCGATGAACACCCGCAAAAAGTGAGTTAGATTAGAAAAAAATATTTCGCATATTTTGATATGTATCATATTTCATGATTATTCAAATATGTGTTCATTTGGATGTCGTATTGGGTTGCATGGTGTGTGTCGATAATATCTTCGGGTACAAGTCGTATTTGTATGCCTTTCGAATAACCGAGGAAGGGGACAATCGAACATGACACTGGTTCATACTAGGTCAGTGGTTCTCATGTTTGGACGTTCCATTACCCCTCTTGATGATCTGGCAGGCCGCCGTTACCCCCCCCTCTCTACCCCTCTCCTATTTCTACGTATAACGTCAGGAACAAACTAAAAACCAGTCCAGAAATTTCTCGGTGGCGTAAAAGAAATTAGTGTCCGAGACCGTGATGTTGCTCATTACTGCAATCAATTAAGACTACTGCATGAAAAGTCATTGTCTACGCATGAAAAGCTATTATCTATGACGCGCTCAAATCACCTGATTCAGATGGATTCTCATTCTTTTCAGACGTGTTGTATTCACTCGCATAGCTATTTCATGCGAATATCGTTCTCTTGATGAGTTTTTCTCATTCACTTTGTCTCATTTCACTTCACAGTTCGAATCGATTTCTTATTCTGTAGCATTTACTATTTACTGGATGCGTTGACGAGTGTTAACAGGCGAAATCAACAATACAACAATCGAATAGTATTGCCCACCAATATGCGACAGTCAAATGATCAGTTATATAGTGCATTTGATAGAATGAGAATTTGACTGTAACTGTTGAGTAAAATGAATGAGAAATTAGCACAAGAGAACACTTTTGGTGATAAAAGCTATGAGAGTGATTACAACAGCAAGGAAAAGAATGAAAACTTTGTTAAAATGAATGAAACCTCTGCTAGGCCCGGAAGAGCCAGAAAACTAACCACATTTACATTCCCGAGTTGAAAAGCACCATCACAATGGCGTTCTGTCATAAAATGACAACTGCGCGAAACACTAATTTCCCACCTCCTCCATTACCTCTTGACACCTCCAAATTACCCAAAATGGGTAAGTTAACTCCATATGAGAACCACCGTATTAGATGCTACGCATCCAATATTAACATTGAACGATATTTGATAGTGGTAGTGCAATCAACAAATCTAAAATCTGAGAGACGATAAGACTCGAAATAATAATAAAAAATGCTTTTGAGGTAGTCTGTGCAATAGAGTGACATATTCTAACTAATATCAACAATACTATAATATTGCTCAACTCGTACTTTAAATACTTCAGGCAGGAGCTCAACCAGATGGCTTGATGTATCCACAAATGAATGAAAATATATTCAAGTTGAGCAAGCGGAATGTAATGAATAAAATGAACGATTGCGATAACACTTTTGCTGTGAAGAGTTCAATCATTTTTAACTGTTCGCATATGAAATGCATTGAATTGTTTCATTTTGCATTAAGCGTTTTAAAAGTTTTCAACTGGAGAGAGCAAGGACATCACATAATCATCGTAATGATTGCATGACAAAAAACTCTTCAGCAAGATGTTCAGATGTTCGAATGTTTGAGACACTCGAATGTGCGTTTCATTTGCAAAATTTTCATATTTCAATGTTTTGTTTTCCCGGACGAAATAAAGAACTACATTGCATGTGTACTTGAACAGTTATGAGTGAACTAGCCAGCTACCATAATCGAGGAATTTTATTTGCTACCGAGAATTCACCGGAAAGCCACTTAAAATCCAGTAAATAAAATGTTCATAACCATAAGTGTAACACCGTATCTTGCGTCAGCATAGCTAAGTTTCAGTAAAACTTTCGATGTGAAAATTGTCAAGTTTTTAGTTGGATAGAATTTGAAATGAGTGAAAATTATTAAGAAAATTAAATTGCACGATTGGATTGAGTGATGCATGAATTGTGCAGTGAATAATCATTTTTAATGCAAACTCATAATGATACGCTTAATTAAGCAATTGAATACCTAATCAAAAATTATGAAGCGCTCGTCATTAATTATGTTCATCGTATTTCTCGACTCGACGAAATTTATTCAGCTTTACGACGAGAGCCAATTCCGCGTGGTGATCAGAATCGCTGTTTCCAAAAAAAATTTTATTCCCTAAAGAACGGTTGACACATCAGTGAGAGTAAATCACGTCAACGATGCTGAAAAAGTCGGTCAGAACACCTGAAGCAATTCTTGTAAAATTCTAAAAACTGAACAGGAAATATCAGTGTTCAAGCACAGCTCATTAAAACACTGCAAAATCATTTAGATCAAACTGTTTCATAGAAATATTAATTTGTTTAACGATAACGCTCGATTACCGTCGTCCAACAACATGCAGAAATTGTTTTGCTCAGCATTCGCCTTACGATTTCATTTGTTTGATCGCCCAAGATCAACATTGAAATATGATTAGCTGATGAGTGACTGCAGGACACGATGCATTTCGTATTCTATAGAAAACTTATCACTTAAATCAACACCACTGAAACAATGGACGCTGTCCTTTGTAACTTCTTTAGGACTAATTGGCTCCCTTGCAAGTGTATACTGTCATTTTTGGGATTTTACGCCCAAATACGCCCAAGTCCTCGTTTATTCGATGTTCAACACTTGTCAGGTGAGAAACTTAAAACTTTCAAATGCCGTAATCACTTTCAGAGTAGAAGCGCTAAACTTCTCGCTAACTGTGTATATAAAGGGCAACAAAGAGAACAACTTTCCTGACTTTTAATTTCTGGAATTTCTTTCAGCATATTAAGTGTTCAATGCGTATGGACTTAAAAGCACTGAATACATTGGCAAATTCGTCTGAATTGCGAAAACGAAATTCCAAAATGAAGATCGAAATTCTTTTTCAAATTAAAATACTAGCGGCAATATTTCCATAATGCCATCTATCGATGTATAGCATTAAGATGGCAATGTGTGTCAACAGCTAACGCATGAAATGTGATATGTCATGATCCATTTAAAAAAAAGCATGCTCACGATCACGACTACTCTACAATTTTCCAAGTGATTGAATGAATGAATGTAAACCGAAAACATTCGAATCGCTGTGCAATGAAGCAGTCGAAATACAGTAAGAATGCAACAAAGAAGCATCTCCAAACCAGTCTAATGTGATATCATTGGCAATTAACAGTGCTTGCGCTAATTACCAATTCATTACAGTAAGTAGCAATCAAGCAAATCGAGCCAATCCACAGCTAACCACCACCGTCATATTTTCACGTTCTCACACTCTTTGTAAAGCCAGCAAAAGTACAACAAATTAAAATGATGGACTCTTCGTTATTCATCGTCGATATTTGAAGATACTGAACAATTGCATCCACTCATACATTTATTCATCGTCGATAATTGAAGGCACAATGAATGCATCGGAAAATTGCACAATTTTCCCTCATTCATTGCTGGATTCGTTTCTCGGATCAATACAGAATTACGCTTACTCATTGTCGGTTCGATACATTTATTTGTTTGTTTTTCTTGAATCTGTACAAGTGCACGCCATAAACTAATGTTATTGCCTCGCATATTACATAAACGAGATATTTATCGAGAATTGTTCATTACAATGAGGGAGGCGAATGATCTCCGATTAATTCCGAATGGTGTAATTCCGGGCAATTGAATCGAACAAAATGAAGTTTAACTTGTATCCTATTATCTAGTACGCATACGTGGCTCGAATGTGGTAATTCCACAAAAACACTCATTCAATGCAATCTCATTAAAGAACATCATTTATTGGGTACACAAGCTTTTGTTCGCATGTTATTTTCGTCTCGATGGTAAACTGGCATCTGGAATCATGTTTTTATTTGACTCATTGTTGGAGTACATTGAAATGCATTGAAATGAAATCGCCAACATTGACTTCTTGCAAAGAAAACCTATGCTGTGTGCAAACTATGGGTTTGATTTGCTCTGCAATGCTTGATTTGCTCTTATTCGAATGATCCAATGAGGTTTGTATATCAATCACTGAACGTCCATGTGGTTGAATGCAACAAAAAAGTGAACGAGTTGCACAATTAACAACGTAAATACTTTTCTTACAACGTTAGACTATTGCATTCACTTAATTGTACGAGTATGATACTATACCAACTAGACAAGATCGCTTTGAATCATGAGAGGAGTCACAAATGCTGCTTTCAGCAACATATCAAATGCGCATTTCATATTCACTGCGCAATTTGACAGACAAAAAACGCGATCAGTCTTTTCATATTCGTGATTTAAATTGAGTTATTAGTGAGTTATTACAAAGCACAAACCCGAACGACTGTGAATGCATCAGTCGAATATAAATGCAATGCTAATGGACACTGCGAAACGAATGTTCTGTAATTGCGCTACCTAGCAACAGATGAGAAGTTCGAACCAAAAAATGCCTTTTTAAAAGTATTGGTCAAAAAAAGAGAAACTCAAGTTCTCCGAATCTTGAAGACAGCGCAATTTGGTCAGGATTTCGGTCACGATGAAACAATGAAATGACTGAAATTTTCGAAAAAAACAACTTCAGAAGAGGAACCTTCTTCGGAATTCCATTATGGTCAGGCAAACTGCATATATATCGATGTGGAAGATCCAAGAAACATGTTAAAACAGTGGAATGATCAAATGATATCAGTGGTTTGATACAATCACATATTGTATCCCATGTGAGTGACTGCAAAATGTTTCGTAAAAGCTTCACATTCGTGAACACTTTCACGAGTGTTTACAACTACTGAAATAAAAGTATTTGGGTGCATGAAGAACAGGTTGATGAATTAGTTCATGGAAGTATGAAAACGAATAATATATTTTATATTGGCTCATAATCTTTCATCACCCAAACACAGCCATCACTTACGATGACTTCTGTAATTTTGTTGATGGTGCATACCTAAAGTGGCAACAGAAACCGTTTTTCGAGTCAAGCATTCGGAAGCAATTTCGTTGATTGCTTCGTGTTAAATATAGATCTCGTTTATTCAGTAAATTACCATCATGGAAACAAGCTGCTATCCACTTGTACGTGGACAGAGGAATACAATAAAACAAAACGATTTACGATGAAATAATATAAATGGAATTCACCAGTCCCTATGAATATATGCATTTTGGAAATAATGAATCGATGTATAGTGCACATTACATGATAAATACTTCTCGACAAATGACTTGTCAAGAATGTACGGAGTATTTGCAGTTCTTGCCCAGCACTGACTAGGAACTTTCCATAAAGGTCAGGGAATTACTTAAATTGTTTTGATCGGTCACTGCTCTGAATAGATCGAAACGAACGCTGCCTTTGAGCGACAATCGTTTTGTCTCTCAAACGCTCACACTAAAACCTCCCACTTCAAACTGCGCAATTCAAACGAATCCCACCAGAAGCATACTTTAGCAAGATGACGTGCGTTTCTTATACGAGAAGCCAGTTAATTATGCAGATTGCTTTCTTCTCTTATTGCTGGTTTCTACAATCGATATAAATTCAACAATGGTGTCTGAACTTTAGCTACCGCATCCAAAGTATATTTGAGAGTTCTGAAAATCACTTAGCTTTATCACATAATAATCATTTTGATGCGGTAGCCTTATTGCACTTCTATGAAACACATTCATTTAACTAAATGGCTCGCACCACAAGCTTTCAACTTCCTTCAAAGGATTTGTTTGGTGCTTAATCAGTTCAATGAATCAATTTGGAACAAAAAGTGACCTAATGGATTAACGGGAATCGGAAATGAATGAGATTTGCACGTTAGAATAACGAGATCTTAGAGCATTAAAGTTCAGAGCGCACAATTTTCTTTCAGCTGTTTCAATGAAAAGACCGATTTTATTGTCAGCAGCAGAGGATACAAACAATGACAATCCCTTGCTAGTGAAGAAAACGTGCAAGCATGCGCAACCTGGGCTTAACTTAGGTTTTAAGTCTTGCCTGACGGAAGATCAAAATCAATGATCAAATGTGCTATCCAAAAGTCAGTCAGCCCATTGGAATGTCCATAAACATGAATCAATTAATTTATTTATATGAAGCGGATCAATTAAAAATGATTCTTCCGTCTGTTCATCAGATAGGAACAATATTCGCTAATGCAGTTTTTGTTTTATTACTTTATCTTTGTAAACCCCATTAGAACTTCTCATTATCACATGATTACAACGGTTTATTGAAAATTTTCATTAGTTAGATCACTTTTTCTCCATTCATTCTATTAATTCTATCATAAAGGTATCATTATCCTATCGGTTTCGTTGTGAATAAACAACTAAATAAAATAATTCGATGCTTACAGAAATGAATGAAAACATCTTCAAAGAGAGAACTACATTTAGGCCTGATACTTAAACTTATCAGCTAGCGTTTAATGTAATATCTGTTCATCTGTTTGATTATTTAATCAACAATTACAATTCAGTACGAGTTTATGCCTCTCTGTCATCACTATTATCATCAATATCACACTCGTCCTTCTTTGGTGTCCTTTCTTCCGCGTAGCTAAAACTGATAGCACTAGGAATCATCTGTCTTCATGAAATGTTTAATACCATAATGTCAACTCATGTACATGCATCCAATCAATCATGCATAAGTAAAATAACTTTCATCATTGAACTCTTTAAAAAATTATTCATGCGAAAAGAGAACATAAAACATGTGACGATCCATAAAAATTTTGACACATGAACAAACGAGTCCACTTTTGATGGATTGATTCATCAAAGCGTCGAGCACTCGGAATTCATGCCTAATTTACAACATATATGGTACTTCTGATGAGCACTGTTGCATATTGCTCACAGATGTGCTAAATCATCCGACCGTACTGAATTCGTACGTTTTATTGCTAGTCTTATTATCATTCTAGCTCATAGTGACCGACCTCGTTTCCTCGAAAAACGCAATATCAAAAAATTTGCAATATTAAAGATCAAAGCTTAAATTCGCAATATTTAAAGCTAAAACTACCTAATATTCATCAAATAACGTCGAATGGAATAATTAGTGTTCGTAATGTTTGCTGAAATGATAACTCGTAATCATTCAATTACTTACTTTTTGTATTCTGGACAAGTAGAAGTGATTACATCGTTCATGAACACTTCAGTTCAATTGCCTGTGCCGTCACTGCCCCACAGGTATAATGTTTAAAACTCCAGAATTCAGGTTTTCCAGAAACTAAATGTTCAAAATTCCAACACTAAAAGCTTGCCAGTCAAATTATTTTTTTTGTGTGTCTACACTCTAGAACGAGCACATTACTTACCTATGATATCATTCATCAGGTTCAAGAGAGGGAATGGGAAAGTATTCCGAGAAAATGAAACTGAAATGTGAAACACTGCGAAAAATGCGAAAACATTCGATCAAAATTTGAGGATGTAGAGCAAACAGTAGTCTGCATTCGTGATCAAACGAGGACGAATGATGTATTGCCGATGGACGTACTCAATTGCGAATTAGATATTGACTTCAAGCACTCTTGCTTAAATGTTGGAAAAAAGAAAATGATGGAATTGAGTATAATGAACGAACAATACGTTCAATCGGTTCAAGAATCGTTGTCCCAAAGCGGACGTTAACGCTCTCATTGAAGTGATTTTCCTATTGAATCCCATTTGATGAATCTTTCAATTTTCAAATAAACAAAACGCCAAATAACTCGGCGCAAGAAAAACACCGGATAAAAGATTAATTGTGAATGACGGAATGATCGAATGACTGATGAATGAATGGAAACGAGAGATGAGAAGAGTGCAGTCTTGGAAAATAACTGTTAATCGAGTGAGTCTTTCAATAGCCCGGCAAGTTTATCAGTAGCTGAAGCTATCCACCCACATTTACAATCTTCAGTCCTTGAATGATTTCACTGATTCAAAACTTATCAAAATGATGCAATTACAGTAAATTGTTTATGAAGGAAACATTCTTAGAGAATGAATATTACTAGACTGCCATAATCAGTGAAATTTGACTGATGGAAACCAATTGCGAAAGAGAAAATAAATAAAACGCTTCAGATATCTTGTTGATGGTTCAGATTCCTTAAACCAGCAGCAATCCGAATGTCCCAAGCTTTAGGTCTGCAAAAAAATGAAGTTTTGAAAATTACGCTCGCTGTATTTCGAGCCCAAATTAACATAAAGCGATTATGCTTCGACCGAGTGGAGCCTCAGACAGACCTGAAGCTATCACTTAAATTAATGATGGCGATTGCTCGCGTAAAAACATAATGTTCACCGAATTTCAATCAGATATTTCTACGCGTCGAAACTGTGCGATATTGGAATCAATGGAGCAATATGACAGTTGGATGTAAAATGAAGTTGTACACAAAATTTACTTACGTGCAAGTTTCTAGCGTTCTAGATTATAAATGAACGTAGCGAGAGACAAAGCAAAACAGAAACGTGTTTCTCAAAAAATATAAGTAATGACATATTTTATCACGTCAGCAATAAAGCAGTAAGTTGCAAAATCATAAACCGTTTCGATGCAAAAAAAGAAATTTTGAGTGCGAATTAAATGATTGCAACGTGATCAATTATACGCAACTGTCGAATATTTCACTGAAGAATTTGATGATGTTCGGATAGAAGATTTACTTCCCTTTCTAATTATTTATATTCATCATTAAAAACAATTGCTGAAGTGGGTACAGCTGAACTAGATCACGAAACAGGTGCGTTATCGAATAACAACCGAATGGCTCGAATAGAATCGAAGTAAATATTAGATAAGGGCAAACTGCGAGCAACTAATTAATGTAGCCCAGAACGGATATAAAATCTTGCAGTAAAATTCGTGGAGCTTGTTGAGATGAGAGCAAAAAAATGTCTTTGAAACGTTATCTGAACTGTGATAATAAGAAAAGATTAAGATGAGCCCATTGAAAGTATTGATAGATCAATGACTTCGATCAAAAAGCATCGAACACATCACATCTCAACATTGAAACACTTCAACACTGAAACACCTCAACATTTCAATGTTGAGGTGTTTCAATGTTGGGGTGTTTCAATGTTGAGGTGTTTCAATGTTGAGGTGTTTCAATGTTGGGGTGTTTCAATGTTGAGGTGTTTTAAGGTGTTTTAATTACACACGCACTTTTCGTCACTGTTTATGGAAACTTTTGGAAATTAATTTCCTTAAAAATCCGACAATCGTCTTACGAAAGTATTCTTGCTGTATGAATGTTACAGAACAGAACTGCTCCACTGAAGTTCCCCGTTGAGATCAACGATGGATCTGTGGATATCTTGCTGAAAACTGGATTACATACCAACAACAAAGTTAATCTTAATGATTATTCAAGACCACGCGATATTCAAGCTTGGCATCAAACACCCAATCTGGAGATCAATTCTGACGTTGAGATCTTCGGCAGTTTAAAATGACGGACTCATTTCAGAGAGCAAATGATCACATAAACATCTCTTTTCGATAGTAATAAGAACACATGCACTTTTCGTCATAGCATGAATCATCATAGAGAACACTCTTGGCAGGAATTACATTTAATCAAAGGGCATACGGTTGTCATGAAATTAGGTTTAATTAAATTACAAGGGCAAAACACATACGTGATACTGCATGCTGATGAAGTAGTCAGAATGAAGAACTGATCGAAAGAACGGAACGATATAATATTATGAAATGAATGTGTCCGCAATGAGGGATTTTCCTGGCAAAACTCGTGATAGTTTTTCAGATGATATGGGACCTTAAGCAGATTAAAAACGAAAATATTCCCACTAATCCACTCAAATCAAATCACTCCAGATTCGTTCAACTTCAATGATCAAAACTAATTGTTGTCATTGCAGGTTTGGTACTAAGCAACCAAATTTTACTTTAACTCATATTAATGTTGATTGTGAATATGAAATAAAATTAATGCAACAGTTCCACCAGTTTTCAACAAATGGAACACAAAGTTAAATGCAAATAAGTGCATTTGACGTTGCTCAACTGAACTCAACTGAACTCAATTCAGATGAATTCAGTCGCTAATGATGTAGATCGTAGCGATATCAGACTATTACTATGAAAGACAGAAGATTTAACTGTTTGTGAATGACTTCCTGACGTGACTCATCCGAGACAACCAAATTGTCGAAATCTTCATTCCTAGTGGAGCGAAATTCCCGTCAACAAAATTGATTAGCTCGTTTGTCAGCTCATTTCCAGTTCCAATAAATCGTAAGTAATCGGATGGAATATTTCGTTGAATGCATTGTTTTGAATGTGTTTTTGGATGAGATATTGAACATTGAGATTGGTCAACAAATTAACTCATGAAAAACATCAAAACACTTCTGAGTGTTTTCCATGAGTTAATCAAAACGCATCAAAACACTTTTTAGCCATATATGTTTGCCATCTTCAAGTCTACCGTACCCTCAAGTTTGCCCGATAACATCTGAATATTTATACACCATTCGATCCAGCGAAATCTCCGCAATCAGAAATACATGTATTTTGCCGAGCGAGGAGATATAGCTATTTTCCTAAAGCTATCTCAATTAGCGCTGAGACGCTCATCCACATTCAGCTGATCACTATAGATCAATTGTATTCATTAATATAGGGTTATAAGCGTTACGATAATCGAGGTACCGGTACTCTCAGCTTTGCTTGGTAACATACGAATTTCTTTGCAGCATTCGATTGCTCAGAATCTCTACTTTCAGAATGTTATACATTTTGCCGAGCAATTATCATTAGATGAGGACATATAGTTATTTTCTCAACCCTATATGCTTGCCATCTTCGAGCCTACCGTACCCTCAAGTTTGCCCGATAACATATCAATATTTATGCACCAGTCGATCCAGCGGAATCTCTGCAATCAGAAAAATATATATCTTGCCGAGCGATTTTGCTTTCTTGAGGAGATATAGCTATTTTCCTAAAGCTATATCAATTATCGCAGAGGCGCTCATTCACATTCATTTGATCACAATAGATCAATGTCAATACGTTACTATGGCTCTATAGAGGTTACCATCTTCAAGGTAACCGTACTCTCAGGTTTACCTGGTAACATACGAATTTTTTATGCTATTCCATTGCTCAGAATAGATGAAGGATCAGCTAAGGTATTGAAAGCTCTTGAATTCAGAGGTTTGCTGAACTTATCATTCATATGATCAAGCAGAAAAACTGATCATTTTGTAAGGCATTATAGCTGTTGAAGTTGGATCAGTAACTCCACGTTACATACATACATCACTTATTGGACTGATATGAGAACATTCAACCTACTGAGGAGTTCTGCGATCAGTGGTCGTGTAAACATGTCCCATAAAACGCTGACATGGGTATTGTTGTGATTATATAGAAAGAACTGATAATTTCATAAGCTGTTTCTCAAGAAGATGAAATTTGTTGTGGACCCTCCAATACATTTCGATGGATCGAGTGGTCGATACCACGCTAGGGTATGTCATAAATAGAAAACACTCGAGATTAATCGTCATCTCTAGTGTTTATCACGTGTACAGTGATTCCTTTGAATTGCATTCATGTTTATGCATACTCGCTCTATTACAACATAATGATAACACTTCAACGAGTCTAATAATCATGCTATTCATCCTTCTTACTCTAATCGCACTCATCATTCATGCTATTCTATTTTAAGATTCCAATAGTTTGTTAAATTTCTGTCGATAATCAGTTTTTATTGTCTTCTGAGCATATGGCGTATCTATGATCTCTACAGGAAACAGGAAACAATCGCTTCATTTATTACGGATACTTTAACGAATCATCTCTGAAATTGTTGTACTTATGAAAACAGAGACTTGTTCATAAAATTTCATGAAGAAAACCATTCCAAATCGCCAACTCTCCTCTCATGAAACACAAATGTATTACGTGGAGCAAAGAACAAGATAAAACTTTATTCGTTCCAATATACTTTGAATTATTAATATTACTTCCGAAAATTCAAATTCTGACTTTCGGAAACTTTGCATCATATTCCATATATCAGCATATTCCTCAATAGTTTCATCAATTTCTCGAACAAACGACAAAAGTGTTAGTCGCTGATAGAAGAATGAAAATGACAACTGAAAGAAGAAAGATGAATAGTAATAACCATTTGATTAGTTCCAATGCTCAACAAATAACAAAACAACGGGCGATAGTGATAATCATAATATAATAACTGAAGTAATATCAAATAAACAAAGTGAAGAATAAGTCAGTGTGAAAGTGAATGTAGCAAATGGAAAGCGATAGTGACCCTCGTTTTGTATTATACAAATCCCGTTCACGAGACATCTCAAACAATTGATTGCACGAAATGAAAAGGCTTGCACAACCACCACAATAACAATGATAACGATTATATTCATGAAAAATAGCAATAAATCTGTGATAACAACGGCAAATGCAAGAAGAAAAACAATCACAACACCATGATCTCTGTCAAAAAACTGAATGTAAGCATAAAAATAATACAAAACAAGAAGCGAAGAAAAGTAAAACGCGAAGAATAAAATCTCCTCAAAACCGAACTGAAAACAACAACTTCAATCAGGGTTAGTTCAAATAACTGACAAATCAATGCTAATGATCAATAAATAAATTAGTCAAATGAGATCGATCAAATATTCTCTTAAAAAGTTATAAAATTGAATGAAACGAGCATTCAATTAATTGTTACTTTTATGAACTATCATATGTACATGTCATGAATCACTAACGATTTGTTAATTCCATCTAACCATACAACAATCACATCTAAAACTTTACAATACAACATTTGAAACTTACTGTCACTTCGTTATTTATCGCCTTCAGTTATTCGTTAACATTTAATTAATCAAAACGATAAATAACTCTTATTATTACTTACCACTAACCTTTACCGAACATAATTTTCTTCAACAAGCAATTCAAAATAAAACTTCTCCAGAATTCAAAATTCTAGTTCAACCTTTCCCTAACTCATTAATAGTTAACAGTGTATCGATAAGGACGAATAGCGATGGCACTAATCGTTAAAATAACATTAGAAACAAATATTAGTCGAGCTGACTTGGTGGGCCTTGCCATACAATTTTGCCACTGTCCAAACGAATCACTGAGTCGTAACTGGCGATATCGTTCATTCGATGCAATATGGAAATCGTCGTCACTGACGGAAGTAGATTTCGAACAATGTTTGTGATATTCGTATGTGTTTCTGAATCCATATGTGCAGTTGCTTCATCGAATATTACTATCTGAAAATTTTTATTCACAGGCGATAATTTCCCAGATAGGCATTAAAATTTCCTAATGAAAAGCTCAAAAAATAGATATTTCCCTACAGGAAAGTATGAAATACCTTTGGACGATGAAGTATTAAACGACATATCGATATGATTTGTTTCTCTCCAAAAGAAAGATTCGCTCCACCCTCTTCAATTACACCATCAATTCCACCCAAACGTTGCGATAAACTTGCTAAAATTTCCATTTAGAAAAAAACAACAAAAAATCTCAATCATTCCTAAAACACTACCAAAAGTATATCTTTACAACAAATAGTACTAGAAAATATTCAAAACTGTTCAAATGCACCCTATGAAAAAGTTCCATATCAACACCCATAAACTATTGCACCTTTCAAAATTCCCGAACAAACAAACGCTCATATCAGTTTCCTACGACCAATAATATTAAGATCTCAGCTCAATCGATGCAGTGATAAAACAAAAACACTGAATAAAAAAATGAATCAACAAAATTCAGCGGAAACTAACCAAAATTTGCAATACTGGTGATCACTTTGAGCTGTTGATCAGAGAAATGATGTCCAAGACAGAGATTATCACGCAATGTTCCCGAGAAAACGAATGGCGATTGAGTGACAATACCGAATATTGCTCGTAACGAATGCAATTCCACTGATGCTATATCGATACCATCGATGAAGATCCGACCAGAATCTGCACTTATTTTCATTTATTGTCAACAATTATCAGATATGCACTTATCTCTACAATAACAATTACAACAGTTGCAATAATGATGACTAAGAGTAATAACAACTCACAAACGATAACCATATCGATGCTGCTATAACGCTAATATATCAAATGTGAAAACAACACTAAAATAAAACGATACTAATCATTTCAGATAGAACACACAAAGCGATAGCACTGAATCATACTCGATTATATCTAAGAACTCGGGGAAAAACCGAAGAAAACATCCAAAAATGTTTCACCAGAACACTCTCCATTAACAAGGAACTGCTTAGTCACACGTATACTTACCGATCGGGTTTGCCCTCAACAACGCTTGAATCAAACTGCTTTTCCCAGATCCCGTTCTACCGGTTATCGCCACTCGACTTCCAGCCTCAATTTGAAACGAAACATTCTCAAGTGCCAACGGTAAACCGTAACCATAACGCAGACTCACGCATGCGAAATCAATCCGACCTCTTATATTGGGTGTGATCTGAAAGAATTCTCCAAACATGATTGTTAAAGTGCAATTTGAGCACCATTCAACGACCGCAAATCGCACAGAAGATTGTAATCGCTGATTTAAACAAACCCAACTACAAAATATTACAAGTCACAACTATAATATAACCTTTCTTGCTGAACAGTACGAACTGCGTTACCACTTCAAAACTAAATTATATAGCTTGAACACTAAAGAAGATCGCGTCAAAAGCAACCTTTTAAACAATACCAGTGATGTAAAGAAAAATTTTCACAATAGAATAAAAAGATCTCCACGTTTTACAGGTACAGAATTTCTTTTCGTCCACTGAGAGATCCTCTCTTAACATAATGAGAATTCAAAAAGAAACGATCGAATCCATAAGTAATACTAACCGGAATAGGGAAGTTGTTACTTTCTTGCGGTGTGTCCTCAATATATTCAGCAATTCGCTCGACTGATATCAACTCTTTTTCAGTTTCAATGAATGAATTCAACAACGCGTTGAGAAGATTGGTCATCGAGAGTGCGTACGTTATCGCCAGGCCAACCAGAGCTGCAAAAACACTTCTTTCAATAAAACAGCCACGATCATACTTATGATAACATCAAACCGCAACTCAAATAACACTCGCAGCAATCACGATTATGCCAATAACGAAACCAACGAAAACGTTGACAATGACTCATATCTCATAAATTCTGATTACTAACAATAAAAAAACGCTCACACACAACATTGCTGTCTACCATCTGTATCATCGAAATCAATGCTCGAGATAAACTTCCAGAAGACGGCGATATCAACGGAAAAAACAATGTGATGCTTGATGATCACAGTAGAAAGACATTCATAGAACAGCAATTAGATTGCTGATCGAAGAAATTCTTCCCCAATCCGTTACTAATAGCAAAACAAATCAAACGAGAAAACTACGCACCAGAATCCACATAATGAAAGGTCCGATGTAGAACCGCGGATAACGTTACAGCTGATACCATGCAAACGCCCAGAATCTGTAGGCGTATCGAGAGCCACTGTGAGGCAGCCAGCGATGAGAACTGACTTCGGATGTTATCATTCAGACGTTTTCGCAGTGTCAAACAAAAATGATCGACAAAACGAAACGCTCGAATCGTACTCAGTCCGTTGATTGTATCTGACAGATGGCTGTACAACGGCGATAGACTCAACGAAGTCAATCGCTTCACATCACACGTCGTGTAACGATAATAACGCTGAAAATTTTCTTTTGTTGTAAACTTTCAATCTGATTCGAATTTTTTCAGGTTTTACACTTCACTAGTCTTGCTTTCAGACTATATTCAACGCTTTGAAAAATTTCACATCTTACGTTGTAACTGTTCAGAGCTGATCTGAATTCGAAATCAATTTCCTTAAACCTGCTCTTATTCGGTAAAATATTGACAACACTGATCAAAAGTAATCAAAGGAAAAAACATGAAACTGAGAAAGCACATAAATGAACACATGAAACTTGAACATTCTGGTCGGAAGACATAAAAAATGCCACAAGCAAAAACTCAAACAGCCCACAGAAAACAACAAGAATGATTTGATGGTTACCTGGATCAAGTAATAGATAATGAAGAGCGCCAACAGGACTGGTGACAGGAATGGCAACGCGATGAACGTCAACACGATGGAACCAATCAAGTTGAATGAACACGCCAGAAGGATGTTCAACTGAAACGGCAGTGAATCGTCAACAATGTACACGTCCGCGCACAAACGATTAATGACACGACCTGACGGTGTACGATCCAACCATGATAATGCCGCCTAAACAAAAAAATTAATCACACTAAATATCTATTCAGGGTGCACAACAAACCATAAAACCATAATAAGGAAGTTTTCCTTAATAGATTTATTTCTTGAAAATCCTTCGAAATAAAAAAAGGTGAACCACCACAATTGTGTATGGATACAACGGCTGTCTTGAGAACCTATTCAGCACGATCACTCAAACATCTGTTCAGATTCACGACTAGAGTGAGCTCAACTTGAGATTATGGCTGATTCATAGCGATGAACAGAATGACACGATCGAACGAAAACATGAGTCTGCTTAAACGGGTCAATGAAGTTAAGGTTAAGGTGAGGTTAAACGGGTCTTAAGGTTAACGTCAATTCGTAGCAACATGTAATTTCCATCACAAGTCTACTTAAACGATGCGTTTTGGTGGTAATATTAAAGACCTAGAGCGCTGCGGACCATACATAGTAGAAGATCTCTTACATTGAGCACGCGATGCAACAATCTGTTGTGAAGATTTTTTGCGGCCACGATTCCACCGTACGCGAACAGAAACGCACGAATCAATGTGAACAACGTATTGCAAAACGCCAAACCAGCGAATACCATCAAAAAGTACATCGTTTTATCGTAATCCTCATCATTAAGGCGTAATATCGATCGACTGCCGAAAGGATATCTGAAATTTCAAAACAAAAAACTCCCGATTAACAAAACTATTCAAACCATCTCTAATACATTACAGATAAATTTAGACTTTGCTACAAGCCATGATTTCAGAATTTCATCCATCCGATGATACCAATACTATAATTCAGCAATGCCTAATAATTTATTCCAGCCTTCCTTGATCTACACTAATCACATTCAAACCAATATTCTTACATGATCGAAACTAACCTAGCTGAGACCTCCAAATATTTCTCACTATATTTTCTCTTCATATCCGCCAAAAAACTCCCATAATGAAAATATATTATAGGTTGTTCTTTAAAGTCTCATTTAATTAATCAGCAATCAAACTTGGTAAAAACATCAATGTTTTTACACAAATATTCATCAAATCACTTACGTGTAATCATAAAAACTGTTTACTGCTGCCTCATTTATAACTGTTGGCGTTGTAATCATAACATTCGAATGACTCTCCACAAAATGTCTGTTCAAATTGAATTCTGCGCTCGAATCAAATTTTGGATCGGTCACATTACTCATATTGTTGTACTGTGATGTCCATTGGCTTAACCACCAATCGGAGACATTCTTCGACAACTGCATCAGCGCTACTGATAACAACACGACAAGCGATAGAAATACACCTGTTGCGCTCATATATGCACCATATACACTCAATCGCACTTTACCACGCTGTAAACATCATATTGAGAAAAAGTTTTCTTTGGAACGTTAACTCAAATTTCCTATCAACTTAACCGTCTTGCAAACATTTCATTTGTTTCATTTAGTGTTTGTCGGGGAACGGGCTCCCCGTCGGGGAATAATGCGAGAAGCGCTCCCCCGCGAAATTTGCTCCCCGACTTTTTCGCGGGGATCCCCCCGTCCATTTTTCTCCCCGCGGGGTGCCCCCCTGCGAAAAACTGCTTCCCGAAGAACACTAGTTTCATTCTAATTTCTTTTTGACGACATCTGCTGACTATGTTTGCATTTTTTCAACGAATACTTCGGCATCAGTTATTACTGCTTTGGAAATCGGAAGAATAAAGAACCCTTCGAAATAATTTTAAAACGACAACAGAAAATGATTAGAAGAGTAAAAATAATAGGTTACAGAAGAATACGATAATTAACTGCTGTAACAATAACAATTCACATGAACGAAATGAACAATAATGTCACCTGTTTTTCTTCATCGAGCATCATAACTTGCTCAACGTTCTCATCAGATTCGGGTGTCTCCTCCAAAGAGTCAAACGCCTTCGACGACTGCACCTCAAATTCTGACTCGGCCAGAATTACTGATGGTGTGCCTAAAAAGATGTCAATCAATCATTATAATAAACAAATACAACACCAATAATGAAATAATGAATACAAAATAAAAACAACCACAACAATAATAAAAATGAACTCGAAACGAACCTTGTTTAGTGATGTTGCCGGATGAATCCAAAACAAGAATGTGATCAGCATCTTTCAGGAAATTGATATGATGTGTTGCTATAATGACCAACTTTCCTCTTGAACGCAACATCCGAATAATCGCTTCATTCCAGATCCACTGTGCCCACTTTCATATCGACCGATGCAAACGGATCGTCCAACAAGTAGATCTCGCGATTCTAAATTAACAATAACACTTACAACAATAACATATAAACGTGACAATACCAGTGAATATCGTTTAAATATGCAACAATTATGCACAGAAATAATCTCAATTACTCTGAGATATAAGCGAATACAAAATTCAAATAATTATCGTCATTACGAAGACCACTCTCACCTGATACAATGCCCTCGCGAGAGCCACTCTGGCCCTCTGACCTCCGCTCAACGTACAACCTCCATCACCGATTTCATACTCATCTCCTCCAGGCATTGCCTCAAAATTTAGTTAATCGAATATCTTATTTCGTTACACTCAAAACGTAACATATATAGCATTCACACCAATGATATCAATGACTAAACGAAAAATTACGAATTATAACTTCCCATAGTACAGAAACCAATCAAAATTACAAAAGTCTCATTCAGTCATCTTACTCCAAAAAAAAACTCAGAATGATGAATCTCAAAAAAACTTCGATTAATCAATCCCAGTTCTTCAATAGCTTCAAATTATGCGAAACAACACACGAAAGCAAAATCTAACCAAACCAACTCAACACAAAATTCACCTGAATATCGGTCTTCAATGCCGTGCATCGAATCACCTCTGCGTAGAAGGGCTCATCGAACTGTGAATCGCAAACGATATTCTCACGCAACGTTCCGCGCTTCAACCAACAATTCTGCGATACATACGCAAAACCATTTCGTACCGTACTTTGACTACAAATTCAATGATTTGCATGCCTCTCCTTCATCAATGCTCCTTCTTCAAATAACTTAATTTCATCCCAAATATTCCCAAACGATCACTCAAAACGATTCAATCCAACAATAAAAGCTGATCAAAACGATCACAACTGAAATCAGAAGGTGAATTTTCATTCATTCCGTCAATTGAACGAAACCGATATCGACTTGCACTATACAACAAAACATCACAAGTGAACACACTGTAACAATGAAATGCTATACATGCATTTTGCATTATCATTTAAGGAATAATACAATCTCACCGAAACAATACATGAACAAACACCAAATCAATTCTAACCGTATTCCAATCCGATTCGCTAAGACATCCGTCTCACCAAGAATACCCAACAAGAACGTCGATTTCCCGCATCCAACAGGTCCGATCAGTCCGATGACTGTACCCTTTAACGGCAACTAATTCTCGAACGTTCTGATTTCACAAATCCAAACTGTTAAGAATTCAAGAGATGCTCGACGGAAAAGAACAAAAGACACCAACCGCATTCCCGCTAATTGTCACATTATTCAGTGAAAATCCGTTTCTCCACGAGAATTTCGCATCACTGATTTGCAGCGGTTGAGATGAATCTATAAAATTCAATTGAAACTTACTTCTTAGTCAGATAAAACTCCTCGGAATCACCATTCTAATCTCGAACTTACACCCTCCTCCACGATATAACGCACATAATACAATGATATAAAACTTCCCACTGATATTGATCAACTCACAGAATCTTTTCAATTTCATTCAATAAGAATCAAACTTTCAATAAACAATTTTTTAGTGGAATAAGTTCCTTTGTAATTCATAAACCTTCGCACTGAAATGAGAGCAAAGTGTTGACAAAATCAATGAATCATTTCGCTCAAATGGGTGCATAAAATGAAGCATCCGAAACATCTAGCAACAGCGTTTAAAGCAATTCACCTGTTGTGAGTGAATAAAGTGTTGCGATATCGATATTGTCCAATTCAAAGAATCGATTCAAACGTTTTATCGAGACAAACGACTCAACCAGACCGCTCAGCACCCACGGGAAATTGTTCAGTGGCATAATCAGAATATTTACCAATGCCAATGATGTGAATACCTTCAAAAATTCTTCAATCATTTAAGACACACAAAAACAACAGAAAACCATTTTAATTTGTTAAAATCTCCATCAAACATTCAGACACGAATAAAGTTCGAGGGATCTGAATAAAATTCGAGGCTATATTTACAACTTAAACTTTTCACCACAGTGATATTCACTATACGATCGATATCCAGCAAAACCGATGTGCCTTGTCAATTCACTGATTTACTTACAATTATTAAAAAACTCAAAATGTGGAATTCGAAGTGCACTGAAACAAATTCTCAGTGTCAAAGTTATGGTATTAAAAACGAAACCAGTCTTAGATTAGAATTTAACACCAAATAAACCTTGGCTGCAGTGAGTCGTTCGTGCAACACCATTGTATATGTTGCAAAAATAGAGATTGTAATCAGGATCGGGGCCGATGCCCACAGATACACGCATATCGCATCCAAATATTTACGTCCTTTCAAATAATGTATCTCTTTTTGTCGTAAACTCAAAATACGACGCTCTAATTCGGCTTCCCAATTCGACAGCTTAACTGTTCGAATTGAATGCACCGTTTCACTGATCAACTGCAATATGGACCTATTAGACAACCCTAATATAATATCAAAAATCCCAATCCAGGTAATAATAATAATAATAATAATAATAAATATTACGAAACAATACCGTCGATAAAGTTACATTAACGATTCCAATCAAAAACACGATTATAACCACCACACTGATAATCACAACAATAATAATAAAACAAACAAAAAATAAACCCAATCACAACAATAATATTGACTGTAATACTTTTACACGCTGATCTTTGCAGTGCATCATCTTCGTTGAGAGTCGTCCAATTGCTGACGTTATCCATTTGTTTATTGGTAACAACAGAAGTGAGGCCACCAATCCTGACAGGAACGCCAGACCAACCTGAAACATTTTCTCGTACTCCAATCAAACAAAATCCGACAATCCCAACAAAATATTCAACGAATTCATTCAAAATATAAAAAACTATTCTCCCAACAACTATTCAAAATAATCACCTCGCGATAAAGAAGATAGAGTGCGATGCCTAACTGCAGTGGCAAACTCCAGAATGCGTGAAAAGAGCCGCAAAAATTGACGATTCGATCGATATCGGTACTCATAAAGTTCAAAATCTGACCCGATGAGAACGCCGATAGCGTTGAGAGCGATACACGTAATAGCTGAAAGCAAACTTTTCATCAATGCCAGACCAATTGTAACTGCTAAAAAATTACTGATAAATGCTGACAAATTGTTTGCTGACAATGAGATAAATTTTCAAAGCGACCAAACAACGAACAACTTGAAATGAAATGCAAATGTCAAAAATTTCAAAACAATAATAAACAAACAATGAAAATCAAATACTTTATCATAAACTGCAGTTGAAATAGCTGAACGTATCTTCAGACCAATTTTACTGATGTAAAAGTTGAAATTCGCTGAAGTGATTGCGGAAAAAAATGTTGCAATCATCATCAGTAAACTGTAATTATAACCGTCTTCCTGCAAACAGAAAAATTCTTAATCCACATTCACGAATAACTCAAAATGCACATTTCCAAAATAGTACTTCGAATCCAGCAATTTCAATTCATTTCATCTGAACAAATTCATTCTTTGATTCAACAAATACCAAATGAAGTTCGAATTCTTTATTGACATTCCCTATCATTCAATAGAAATAACAATTCACACAAAATCTTATATGATACGGGACGATTCGCTTAAAAAACAACAATGAAGAATGTGATTGAATAAAGCAAAAAGTACTCACCACACACTTCTCATCCTCAAGACAAACCACCAATAAATGCAGAAGTATCGGTCCGGCAAACGTGAGTGTATCTGATATCAACTTCAGTACGCCCAATGCAAAAAACTGCAAGCCGAACGCCTGAAAATTTCAAAATTTTTTGAATCCATAATGTTCCTAATAAACAACTATACAAAATGCGCTGACTGACGTCAAATGCACATTAAAAATCTATCGAATGGATTTTTTCCTTAATCTGAGTTCATTGTTTTTGTCATGAATAGGCTTCTTCACGACGACTGTCTTCTTTGATATGCCTTATCTTCTCTGTTGTATATGTCTCTTGTTCATTGTAATAACTGCGTCATATTAAGCTTTTGAATATTCTGAATGTTAAGTACATTGTTGCGAAAGATTCTTACGAAACATTGTTTATAATCATGATTATAATTATTATCATTATTCTTATTCTCATTGTTGTCTTAATTATAAATATTATTCTTAATATTGTTGAATCGTGTAGATTAAGAAATACACTCGCTATCATCATTTCTCTTCACCGCACATCAATGCTTGCATTGCAGTTTTAGTAATAGTGAATCACCGCCATTATTTGTTCGTCATCATAGAGAACTAACTCAACAAAAAGCAAAATATCACTATAACGTTCATACTGCAAGAGATCAGGAATAATTCTGTGATATATTGAAAGAAACACTGACAAAATTTCATGGAATAAATAACATTAATAGACATATGTTTCTCACCCGAAAAAGTGCTTTTGTTAACGAAAACTCTTCATCATCCACAAAACGTGTCGACGCAGCCTCAATAAACTCTCGCTCAACCTGATCGCTTTCCAGGGAAGATGGCAGCGTAAATAGATCATTTATCTGGAAATACAATGCAGTTGAGAGCGATCAGCGAAACGGAAAATATTTTCATGAGCTTTCATTAGATCATAGAAACGCTGGTCCATTTTGACGAGTTTATTCAAGGTGGAACAGCGGTTCCACTGGAAAGATTTTATCTAGATGCCTTCAACTAGATGATTAAAATACTCTAATCTGGAGCAGTAGCAATAATGATGATAAAATGAAGGACCCTTGACCACAGCTTATACGAATATTTCAGGATTTAACTGATTTTCTTTCCATCTTTAATTGTAATTATAACTAAGGTCTAGTTCGGATTCATATTCATCCATGGACTCGTATTTCATTCCATCGTAGCTTGGAATTCTTATTTATCCGTGATTCATATAATCAAAAATATTCTATCGATTCAATAATATCTCAATTCATTCAGAAAGAGAGAACATAAAATGAACATTGTTCAACTGCAGTCGATATCCTTTTCGAATGAGATCATTTGTCCAGCAAAAGAATATTCTTGAAAGCAATGAAGCATTCTGATCCCCTCCATCCATCAATCTAATCGTATCATCTGCTATCGACGAATCACTCTCCAACAACGCCATTGTACTGTACTGTCTACAACATTCATCTCTAATTTGCATAATTTCATCGAAACGATATCGCTTCGCTCATTTGGATCATACCCGTTTTCTATTTACTGTCAAGCTTCTTTCAGCATTTATATTTTCGTATTGTGAAGAAGGGTATTCATTGATTTCTTTACTACTTCAACTGCTAAAATCCCTTTTGTCCAGATATCCCTAAAAATATAGTGATGAAATTGCATCAATGACAGAGTGTGGTGGGATTGGGATATTGGAACAATTATAAAGTAAAATCAACCGTAACGATGAAGATTTTAATAACTGAAAATAAACACTAAAGCAGTAAGAAAAATGATAATTTCCTGAATCTAATAACTGCATAAAGCACCTCATTACCAGTTGACAACTATGCAAAACTGAATTTCTCAATCAAGTTTAAAACAAATCTACAAACTCACTTCGAAATACGCCATTCAACAATATACAACAACATGCCAATTATATGAATACCAAATATCCCCGTCGGCAAAAATGTTCTCACATCATTGAATCCAAATTTTAAGTAACGTTGCAGAGAGATTACGAGAAAACACGATGAAGCAATCGCATATGACAGTAACAAACTTGTCGAATGTGTCCATCTAAAACGGAATTCACGAAAATTTCGAGTCACAATTCATGAAAATGATTCGACAGCATCAATTTTCAATCCAAAAACGGCGAAGTTTCAATCGAATCTACATAACTGAAAGCTCATCCTTCAAAAAGAATGGCATTTCAGAGTTGCAGTTTCGAAAATCAATGTTTATATCTTTAAATTTCATCAATTCCATACCGAATCTCTTCTCAAGGATTTTTCAAAGAATGTGAAAAAACTAAATGAAAAAATGGAAACGCATACACGGATAAATGTAACGCCGAAATCCATAGAATTGCGAATGTGAACCATACGATGAGTAATATAGAATATCCCAACAAAAAGATAAATCTTATCGAATAATAGCTGATCGCAGAAAGGTATATACAAAGTGCACACAAAACTACAGTTGAAACGGATATCGCTAGTCTCGTACTGACCACAAACCACAAATTATTCGTGACAATACGACGAAATGTCTGAAAATTAAATTAAACATTTGAAATTCGTATATCTATGCAAACGAGTTTTGATACTCAAAGCTAACTGATCTCATATGCATATGGGAAAGGCAATTTTATGTTTCTATACGTCGACATATTACTTGTAATCCGTTTTCAAACAATTTTCATCAAACAACCGTTTGCAACAATATTTGAACAGCTGAATATTCATACTGGATTAGGGACAGTTAGTCAATCAAAAAAGTAGCATTGGTACGGGTATTGATATCGGTAATTCAGGTGACTTCACTTCTTATTGAGAGATATTCAGAAGTGGTAGGGTTGGATGGTTGATAGCAACTGAAATTCTCAATTGTTCAGTTCCTCGAATTCATATTCCGTTCCAGTTTCTCAACTTCAGTTAAAATTTCAAGTGAGAAATTGAAGCCTTTCATGAATTTCTGGGACGCACAATTGAAAAATCACGCTCTGACTGTAATATGGCTCAATTGAAGCCAAGAGAATAAAATGGATATCTGCTGTAAAATGAATAATATAAAGTAAGATATTAAATATTATCATCAGGCAATTGAATTACCTGTAATATAAAGAGTGTAGCGATTGACAGATAGAAAAGTGGGATACTCTCAATGGTGATTAATGCCAATTCAGTGCATGGTGTTAACGTTTTTGAAGTTGTATTGAAGAGATATCGAGTTATATATGAAGATTGGGTGAGATTAAAACCACATATTGACACTAATTGATCTTGCCAGGCCATTGATATATGTTGTTTTGAGGAAGACCTGAAAATTGCATTCAAATAATCCACAAAATATTTATGAGGAACCTATTGTACGAGGAAACGAATACAATCTGTCAGTGGCCATACAAAATCAAAATAACATCGAACTAATTTGGAGTCTGATGATGACCTTAATCTCACCATGATGTCTCTATTGCCCTAGGAGACATCACAATGGGATATAATCATAGAGGCAATCGTTACGAAAGACCTGAGTTATGGATTGATCCTATTGGTAAATTTTAGCGGAACTAAGGCTATAATTACTTCAACCCATTGTTGTGGTGGTAACCACTGATTATTGATCTTGCGTCGATCATTATGTGCTAGATCGTTTTCGCGCCTATCATTCTCGTGTCTAATTCTGATTGGTTGATTGTAACTATATAAGGTCTTCTCAATCATACCATGAGTGTTCATTGTTCTGTTTCGTCTTGCGTGCATCGGCCGTGTATTGTCTACAGTGTTTACCCTGTGTTGTGTGTGTACTTCACCCCCATTGTTATTGTTGTGTTTTAAGTAACTGTTTTAAGTAATCCAATAAATAATAACTGTTTTTCCATTGTCACCACTCGGCAACACAACACCCATATTGAAGGAATATTGTGAAAGACTCTAGTCGGCACTTAACTTCCGACTGTTGCTGCCAATATCCGGACAAATACCCGTACCAATATCCGATATCCGTCATCAGAGCACACTCCGACTTCGACACAGCACGAAGCTAACGACGTCCTCGTCAAAGCATGTCGACTTGGTGTTCTAAGCATTACCCTGGATCGGGTTTCAAGAAAATTGGAACATTCTGATGTGATCAGCACCTTAAGTTTTCCAAAATGACTCAAGATTGTCTCCAGATCCGCTTTGATCTACTCTACTGCCTTAAGAGATTTCATCTTGATCCGAAAATGTAGCAATTAAACGGTACTTCGAATACCAGAAACATCAACTTCAGCTAAACGGTGCAATGAAACCGATGATACCATTTGTGAGTTACGTTCGAAAGTGAACTCAGACTCGAAAAAATCAAAAATCTTGCAAAAAAACTCGAAGAAATGTCGATCAAATCATAAATATTGCCTAATATTTCACCACCTGTTTTGCAATGCTAAGTTAGCAATGCTTACGGAAGTCAGAGTTTCCGGACAGAGAGAACTTTCCATTTGGCAACGAGCGACATTTGCTTTATGCATGTTTTGTGGGTGTACGACAATTAATTCCGTGAATGCTTACAATTGATATTAGAATGCCTTTCATTTTTAATGTACAATCGATCAGTAAGGTCCGGTATGGTTTCATTTCAATGAGTATAACTTTACACTTGACCTATTGTTCACCTCTGGTGAATTGATTGGGCACTTCTTTAACAAAGGGGCCCCGGCACATCTATAGCTGAAGGGCGCCTTCAGTTGAAATACTTCTTCTAGTACCAGGAAGTTAAGTTGTTGCACAGTGTCTTCATGTTGCACAATGCCTTCATCATTCGATGGCGTTGGTGTGTTAGGCTACTCCCTTTTTCTTGACCTAAACTGCTAGATTACATTGCTTACTGCAAAATTACCGTTTATTTTTATCACGGGTAGTGCGTTATTATTCATGTGTGATCGCTACCGTTCGAGGTTGCTTGTTTATTTCAACTTAAAACAGATTGATCTTTTCGTATGGAAACTATAGGTCTATATTGTTTCAATCGTGTTTGAGTTAAGTTCGGTGAAGCGTTCATTCGATTGTTGTAATACTCGTTAACATTCTGAGTTAAGGTATAATCAGAGAAAATGCCCGCAAAAACGAAAGCTGCCCCTTCTTCTGTTGCTGCTGCTATGGCAAGGGCTCCTGCCGCAAAACTTTCAGCATCTGGCAAAAGTGGTGCATTCAAGGTTTGTTTGTTCAGTCCCATTTCTGGCTTATTCCGCCTCCAGAAGAAATTGCATTTATTTTTGAAGAGATCCAAGTATGCATGATTATTTTATCTGAAAATCTGAGTTCGAATTTCCAGGATAAAGGCAAACCGGAAGGTGTTCGTAGCAGTAATATCGTGGCGGCTAAAGCTGTCGCAAATGCGGTACGAACAAGCTTGGGACCAAAAGGTTTTTCATATTTCCTTTGATATTTCTGTTTATATGAAGCACGCTCGACGATTTTGAAGTGTTCGATGTATGGAAGCATGAGCGTTGTTGGAGAAATGAATGTGGTGAAGGTTGCTTGCCTAGTTTCGGTATCTAAAAATCGATCAGATTTGTGTTTAGAGGTCTTCTAGACATTGAGATGGTGCATGGGCTGTGGAGTTGGAAGTGTGTTCGTAGACTGCATCCAGTAATTTTATTGATTCGATTCGATGATCTATAAATTTGACCATTCCTCACTAGTATGATGTTATTATACCAATCAATCAGTGATGTTTTCAGGAATGGATAAAATGATTGAGACCGATAATGGAGAGGTGACTATCACGAATGATGGTGCTACGATCCTCAACAAAATGAGTGTCGTCCATCCAACGGCTAAAATGGTACGTTTTGAGAAGAATTATCTCAAAAATTTGCAATTTATGAATCCAAACAGAAATGTTTAAGTAGCGAAATGTTTCAATTTTTGATCAAATAGTCCGTGAGTCAGTCAGTAAAGATTCGTTTAAGTTGGTCGAACTGTCGAAAGCACAAGACGTAGAAGCGGGTGACGGGACGACAACAGTGGTTGTTATGGCTGGTGCGCTGTTGGATGCTGCAGAAAAGTTACTGAATAAAGGTTCGACACGGTTGAAGTCTTGTCGTTTAATTCTGCTATTTTATTTGTGATACGTTTTCAATTTAACGGCTACCTGAACGGTTTTATTTAGGTATCCATCCGACGCAAATCTCAGAATCTTTCCAAAGAGCAGCATCTGAAGCCGAAAAGATTTTGGAGGCAATGGCAATGCCTGTTGATGTGAACGATGATGAAGAGTTGATTAAAATTGCCACCACGAGTCTCTCTTCGAAGGTTTCTTTTTCGTTCGTTTCTAGTTTTCGGAAAGTCGATTTTGAATTCACAGTATGATTTGAGTTTGAATTCTAATGCGGTGTTTTGGTGGGTGGCTAATTTAAATCCGATCTTAATGTCAGAAATTTTAGGTCGTCTCACAACATTCTTGGTTGCTGGCACCGATGGCTGTGAAAGCTATTCAAAAGGTTGATTTCAACTTTGATTCATCCATTAATTCTGATCCAACTTTTTGACAGGTTGACTTACAATTAGATGAAAGTTGATCTGATTGCGAACGCGACTTCATCTTGATTGAGTCTGATTTTTTGATTATATTCTGGTTCTCAAACACGCAGTCTCACACGTCGTTTTTTAAAAAAATATTTTCACTTCGAACGCGATACCGCTTGAGTGTTTCGAAGGGACAAGTTTTATAGATTTTATTCCTTGGTTCCCCAGTTGTGTTCCTCTCAAATTTCAGGTTGTTGATCTGGAAAAAGAGTTCAACGTCGACTTACGAATGATCAAGGTTGTGAAGAAACTCGGCGAGACTGTCGAAGAATCGCGTCTGGTCGAAGGCGCACTCATCGACCAGAAGTCGATGGGACGTGGTGGACCGACCCGCGTCGAGAAGGCTCAAATTGGTCTCATTCAGTTTCAACTTAGTCCACCGAAAACTGATGTATGCAGCGTTTTCGTTCATTTATTCGCTTATTTCCTCATTCGTTTATCCAGTAGATAGGACAGTCAGAAATCATAAGTTATTTTTAATTTTTGTCCCTGAACAGTATTTTGTATAATTGTACAAAAGTATTGAGCCATGTTGAGATGTGCTTTGTGTGGAATCGTAACTTGTTTATGTGCTTGTAGTTGACGGATGGATATTTCAGATGGAAAATCAGGTGATCATAACAGATTACTCACAAATGGATCGTGCACTTCGAGAGGAACGCACTTATATCCTGGATCTCTGCAAACAGATCAAGAAAGCCGGTTGTAATGTGCTGTTGATTCAGAAGAGTATTTTGAGGTGCGGTGCGGTTGATGTTTGAGAATTATCTTGATATTTGGCAGGGAGTATCGAATTTTCATTAGCGATGAGGAGAAATGTTTCGCGTAGGAGCAGGGTTTGAAAGCGGAAAGTTCATAATTTTCATTGCTTAAGATTGTCAATCCAGTGTCTTTGAAGTTTTATGAGTTTTTGAGTATTCAGTAAGCAGAAGAATTTGAGCGTTTTGAGCGATTATTAATGATGAAGTGTGCTTTGCAGAGATGCAGTCAACGAAATGGCTCTGCATTTCTTGGCAAAAATGAAGATCATGGTAGTGAAAGATATCGAACGTGACGATATCGAGTTCTATTCGCGTATTCTCGGCTGTCGTCCGGTCGCTTCAGTTGATCACTTCACAGCAGAAGCGCTCGGCTCTGCAGATCTCGTTCAAGAAATCCCAACGGGAGGCGATGGACGTGTAATCGAGGTTAGTTCGTAGCCATGTTTATTGCATATGAGAAATTTTATGCAATCAAACTTGGAGAGAAATTTCGCCATTTTTCAAAGTCTAGCGTGTAGTTCCTCAGCAAAAGTGCTGTAAGGAAAGTGGTGGTTGAATTAATATTTCATCGATGTTTAGGGATAGCAGGTTCAGGCATGTGTAAGTGGTGAAGAGTCGTATTGTAATTGTTGAATGAGTGAATAAATTTTATCAGTTGCGACACTGATAATTTGGTCCATTGTAGTTCAGGATTCTAGTTTCGTTTGAAATCTCATTAATTCATTCTGATGTGTTTGATTCGAAGTTATGAAATTTTGAGATGGGTAAGTTGATTTTGTTTCGATTTCAGGTGACGGGCGTTCAAAATCCAGGACATGCGGTATCGATTCTTTTACGAGGCTCCAACAAGCTTGTGCTAGATGAGGCTGAACGTTCACTTCATGATGCGTTGTGTGTGCTGAGATGCTTAGTGAAGAAACGACTGTTGATATCTGGTGAGATGATGTGATGTTGAATGCATTTTTGATGCGGGATTGATTCTTTGAGACAAAAATTAATTGCAGAATTTGTTCGTTATGAAAAGACAATATTTGTTATTGGTTTGGAAGTGAGGTGCAGAAATTCATTCGGTTACATTTCTGATCTTTATGTGAAGTTTTAATCGTCATACTTTTGATGTGAAGATGTTAGAGGAATGGTTTTGATTAAATGTTGAACGTATGAATTTGTACAAAAGATTGAGAGTTCTTCAGTTATTCATAGTTGGTGTATGTTTATTCTATCATGAATTTTGCGAGCTTCAGTTGAGGTTTCGATCTGAATTGATATTTTTAAGGTGGTGGTGCACCGGAAATGGAAGTGGCCGTACAGTTGCGTAATCTAGCACAAAGTAAACTTGGTGCAGAGCAATATTGTTGGAAGGTTGTTTCATTTAAAACGAATTGGATCATATCATTTTTGATTGATTCATTTATTGGTATATGTTGATTCAGGCATTGGTATATATAAGTTAAATAAATGTTGTTTTAGGGATTTGCGGATGCGATGGAATTGATACCATACACATTGGCCGAGAATGCAGGTCTGAGTCCGATTAAGACGGTCACTGAGCTGCGTAATCAACACGCTAATGGTCACAAGAATTTCGGTGTTAACGTTCGCAAAGTGAGGCAAATTTAAATTGTTAATGATTTGATTGAGAAGTGAAGTGTTTCTTTGAATTGAATTGTGTTATATATGGATTTTATTGTGGTAACACAAAATTTGTGATGTAAATGGAGAAGTTGTTTTAGGGAAATGTGACTGACATTCGTGAGGAGAACGTTATACAACCACTGTTGGTGACAGCATCGGCTATTAAGCAGTCTGCAGAATGCGTTCGATCAATTTTGAAAATTGATGATATCGTGAGTTGTTGTTTTTTTTTTGCACAAATTTCGAGAATTTTTGAAGAATTTTTTGGAGGATTGTCATTGTTTCGAATGGAAGAATGGGTAATCAAAGTTGTGAAAGAGATGTAATATTCGAATAATACGTACTGAATTAATTCCTGGGTTGAGATGGGGAAGAGAGGGTGGGAGGCAGCAGAATTTCGGCCATAGTTTCAAGTTGTTACTAATATCATGAGATTTGAGGCAAATTTCACTAACAATAAGATTGAAATATCATAAGGAATGACGATTGTTTTGAAGGTAATGGCGATGCGTTGAAGAGATCAGATCAAATCGGCGTTTAAAAAATCGACATTTTCTGTTGATTGCTTGTTGCTGCTATATTATATAATCAACTCGCTTTAATTATCCCTTGGTGAAGTCAACAGCAAATACGACAACAATATAATATGAATAATAATGATTGAATTATTGGATGGAATTATTTTTTGATTTGTTTGATCTGATCATTTAGATGAATTTGTTACATTCTGATTTTAGTCATTTGGATCTGATTTTTTTTTTGGCTTCTTGGGAAACATTCAATTTGCGGTAGATGGTTTTAAGTAGAAATTAATCTGTTGATTGCTTTTAGAATATAGTTAATTCTTCAAGGTGTAGGAATGTGTAGGAAATGGTAATTTTTTGGAGAGGAAGAAATGTGCAAAGAGGATTAGTTTGAAACGCTTCGAATAAATTGGGCATTCTCAGTGTATTTTGATTTTGAATTTTTTATATTTCAAGAAAATAATCTATGGTTTTGAGGTCGTAATCACATTGAATAAGTGATTTTTTACTTATTTTCTGTCCGTTTTCCATACTGAGTTGAGCAAATGTTCGTTCAATCACCGTTCAATCACTGGAGAGGTTTTAAGGGAAGAGATTTGCTCTAATAGCTTAAAGATAATTGATGCTTGAGGTTTATGATTGCTGTGAATGCTATTTGAGAAAATATAATAATGGTTGTTGTGGGTGGGTGATTGAGTCGTCAATTGATTGTTTTATTAGGTGAATCTGTCAAGGATTGGCAGAAAGGTTTTTTTCAAGAAGTACGAATGCTTACTAAAGCTTCGTGAAATCCAGATTTTCATTATGAATTCGAAAGGTTTTTTTGAGGAGTATGAAAAGTTTGACGTTTCCAGTTGAGTATATTTTTTGTGTGAAATTCAGTTCGATTCAATTTTTGTGTTGAAGTTTCAGAGCGGTATCGGTAATGTGAAACAATAATTTTATGATGTTTTGGAGCATTTGTTATTGAATGTGAAAATTATTAATTCGAACCTAAAATTGAATTATTTTGATCACATTGTTTTAAGTAATTTCTTATTCAAAGTTTGCATTGTTAATTGTTGAATTTCTCTAAAATAAATCGCTTGTTACTGTTGTCGTTTGTTCGTAAAACGAGTCGAACTGAGAAATATGAAATGAGTGCACAAATTTTCGTGATTTTCCAAATTTTTCCTTTGCTCAATGGAATGAGAAACTGTTAATTGGGTTTTTTTTGTATGAGAAATGCTGAAATTTCAAATTTCGTTTATTCATCAAAATTCGCACGCTATCCATAACGGTATCACGCATTAGTTTTTGTGTTCTTTCAACTTATTCCTTTCGATTTTTTTTTGATTTCAGATTTATTCAGCTGTATTTCATTTTCTCAAGGTGTTCGTTCCAGATTTAATCTATGAAACCTTTCCGATTTCATCAAACTTTTTTTTGCGGTTTTCATTTGTACGATAGAATTACTTTTTCCGAAAAGCCGATGGAATTTTGCAAACTTTCACCTCGAATACCTTTTATGATTATAACTGAACCATTTTCGGTCTAATTTCACATAGAGTTCAAATACTCAAACAGAACTGCGTGCAATTTTCACCTGTGCCGATTTTTTGTTAGTTAATTTTAGCTCAAAGTTTGCAACGAAAAAATCGCCTCTTTGGGTTTCTGCTGAGATTCGAAAGGAGCAGTGGGATTACGAGAAAGGATCCCGTGAATTCATTAGGGCAATGAAGTCGGCTAATAATCGACATTAAGAAAACTTGAATGATCAAAAAGAAGGTGCTTATCAACGTTGATCAATGAGCAATAATCAGTGACCAAAAATATTTGGATTTAAAGTCGCTCGTTCCAATGAAAACTGGCTAACGTTTGATGAAGTTTCGACGATGGTAATGGAGAAGAACGTGATGAAATCAATTAATTCGGTCAATTCGATCACTCACGTCAAAAAAAATTGAATTCAGTTATTAATTTTTCTGCTATCACTTCGAAAACCTGTTATTAAGATGAGTAAATCAATGAAGGCTTCTGCACAACCACCAAAACAAAACATATTCAAGACTTATCTAATAATTACTCCATTGAAAAATGTCAAAAACATTTTCAGTCACCCAAATGACTTACACATACTCATTTACAGATCAAGTAATTCCTTGAATAAGATTCAATAAGACTGAGTCAGCTTTGGGCGAGCTTACTTATCCTATATCCGATTGAGGTGTTCACTATCCAATGAATATTCATTCAACTATTCATGCAACTCTCATCCTTCCATCGCTCCAGACCAGTTGAGAATATCGTACACGCTGACTGCTGGATTCTAGAGATAAACTAAAGGCGATATCACTGTCACTGCTGGAAAAGGGATCATATCATTAGTAACACTTCTACTACTTTGCAGTTCATCGGTTCTGAGATTTGACCGAACTGAAAGGTGTCTATTATATCAGATCATCAAGGATCATCCAATGGATGACACAGATTCATTATTACACGTAATCAATCATTCAAGGAACATATGCTGGATGAATTGCGTTAACAAGTGAATAAAATGACGCTTGAAGGATCAAGCCGATGATCTTCAGTGATCAACCACCATAGTTAGTTCAGCTATTGAACAGTTGTTGCTGGCGCTATCGAGCTTAACAAACCAACGAATATAAATCAATGCTAATGACACCAATAATGACGGTACTACTCGAAACTTTTGGTTATTATCATTAATCACTCTTGATTACATGCTTTCTTGAGTCAATACTCAAATTTATTGGTTTGTGCTTGGTTATTTCGAAACCATAATGTTGCTGGTGGTCATCGTGGTGGTGTAGTATTATAGATCGTTTCTTCGCTTGCCACTGAAAATTTGGTGGCACTCACCGAATTTATGATAATGATTGGATTGAATATACTGAATAATTTAAGTTTTTATCGCATTCGTTGATTTGATTTACTCTGATGTTAGCGGCTGAATAAAATTTGATGCTGAAAGTTCATATTCAAGTGTATTGAAGGTTGATGCTGTGTCATCCACTTGACAATTCTTAAGATTAGAGGTTCATGCATATTTGAAGTCAAATTTCCGATTGGAGTTGTTAATTTTAGGCAGTTTAAGTTATCGGCGTAGTGCTCATTCGGTCGTTTTCACAAGCGCTTCTTTTCGAATTTCAGTACGTCATCAACGTTCGTTTCATTTATGCAGCAACCAACTCGAACCACTTTAAATTTCAGTTGAACTGCGTAAATTGCTGTGAAAAGACATTACAGAGCACATTTTATAGAACTTATGTAATCGCTGTGAAAGGCGGACGTTATTCAGAACGGACGACATCTTACTATTAGACATCGCCGCAACCCTCGAGTTGTGTGCACAACTCTCGTGAACGTCTTCGGCAGTGTGTGTATGTGAACAATGACGGCAAACATTTCACTGATGTAATTTTTAAGAAGAAATAAAACTAATTGGCATCATATGTTCATTTGGCGAACGAAAACACTTTTTTCATTGTTCATTCTGTTTTGTGCTTTTATCGAACCGACACGTGTTGCTGGTGGACATTTTCTGAGCACTTTGCCCCACACTGTGTAGATGAGTGGAAAGAAAAATCCTTCAAAAAGACAAGGAACCGAAAGAAAATCCAGCGATAAATTCGAAAGTTCCGCTTGAAAGCTAGCGGCTGAGTGCAAAAACAATCGTAGTAGAGTGGCTAGGCTATGGCTTTCTTAAGTGTCTGCTAATCATTTTACATTCTATTGAATTTCTGATGATATCATTTCTCAAGTTTGCAGCGAATAGATTTTCTGAAAGCAAATTCATGATCTTTTTATTTATTGGCTTTACGCGGCAATACTGTACCTATTATGTGTGATCTAAGCACGTTGTGTTGATGATCATTAAAGTGACCGTATACTAATCGGATTTGTGCTGCTAAAATCGCTTGTTTGTAGGATAAAGAAAATTAGATTTTCATTGCCTTCTCTGCTTTTTCTATTCAACGTGAATATTTTCCCAGCACCAAATTGAACTCTGAAATGTAAACAGACTTGTTGTTTCGTAGAACGATTCGACGTTGAGGCAAGTTTTTGGTCACAACTCCAGTGAAGTGAGCATTTAACGCTAGTGAAGAACTTCTACTAGATTTTAGGACGCAGCTGAAGCAGTTCATGCCAAAACTGCTCAGAAGTCTTAATATTGATGTATTCAATCCGCTTAAGTCCGCCAGCCTATAATCCTAAGATGTTGGTATGTAGATGTCATTCATGGTGGACCAAAACTGGACATTTTCTCTCCTAATCAATTCATATTAATTTCCAGCCGGCGCAAGCGTGAATGATTAGCGTGCATCAGTCATTCCATCTCGAAGATTTATGTGTAGGTAACTCATATTCTACCTGACTAACCAACTCGTACTGGATAGTGATGTGATGTGAAGAAGGAGTGTTGCGTGTGGGATGTACGAATGAACGAACGGCCGCGATAAGCACGGAATGTGGCTTTGATCGTGTTTGATGATGTTCGTGTTTCATTTGTTGGTTTATGTGGTGATGGATGACTTATTGATGGACACGGCCATGCGATGAGACGAACAAGAAGAAGAAGCATTATGGTGCATCAGGATTGCATTTGCAGCAGCAGTATCCATCCGTTCGAAAGCTTTTCAATTAAGTCACATCACTTCATTTCACTTCACTCCAATTCGATGTGGTTTTCGAGCATACTCTTCAGTTTAATATCGCATTTGATTCTGTTCTATTATTTTGTCAAAATTATTGCGCTGACACAACACCAACACTCTGCCACCATCAAAAACTACCTTATTGGATTTCAGCACAAAGTATTTTTCAAATTTTGACGATTCCACTTAATTAGAAGCTTGTGATCAGATCGGTAGCATTTAGTCATTTTGTTCATGTCACATGATCTTATTTGTTCAGAATTTTTTCATGACCACTATTCTTTCATTCTGCAGTTGGCTAATCAATCATTTCCATGCTTGTTCCACTTGATTTTTTGCGTTCCGTTTTGCAAAGTCCTCAACGCATCATCCAGTTTTATTGCATGTTTAGGGAATATCTTATTCATTCACTTTTTGAAACATTTATTCCCTCAGCTCAACTTATCTCACGCTATGAACTTAAACGTCCCTATGATCACTGCGATATATCACTTGTTGATTTATGCTCGATGCAGTTTCTCATCTATTTTTCTATTTATCGTTGAAGATCGCGGGCATTCATCCCATTCATCTTATCTTTTTATCACTTTGTTTATCTGGAGATTCCTTTGTCAAATTCATTTTTTTCTGTGTTTTGGGAGGGGAGGGGGATTTTTAGGCTCTTATCCTCTTACTTTTTTAGAACAGGCTGACATCGTTCAGCCATTCATTAGATTCAGTTCGGTCTAAATTTGACTTTCCAATCTTCAGTTCGGTTCATTTCAATCCACTGAAATAAGCGAATAGGTCCCCAATAAACTGCGAGGTGGTAGCACACGAGTGGTCGATTGATTGCATGACAACGGTTCTAATGAGTGGATTGCGACGAAAATAATTCACATTAATTTAGTTGATTATTAATCTTGCTATGTGCCGAATGGCTTATTGCCTAAACCTTAATCGCTTCGTTTCGAGTATTCGTGCTAACGTGCCTCCGCCATATTAATCTTTTGGTGAGCACAAAAAGATAGTTGGATGGATATCTGTTTTTGTGCGTTCTACGATAATATCTCAACATTTTATTTGAGCCATTTATTTCGTGCGAAAAAAACTGTTTTCGGTCATGATGCCATTGATTGTACACATCGTTAAGCGAATGTTTTGATCCGAAACTGATCTAATATCACGTCGCACTTTATTGCTTCACCACCATTAATCAGTCCGTTCATTTAATTTCTTTTTCATTTCATCGCATTTTCATTTTCGTACTTCGTTTCAACTCCTTTCCGTCCGAATCGAGGATACTCTCATTGTTCACTGCTCTCAATACTTCTGCGCCCGACAATCATGTGCTTTTGAGAATGAACTGTAGACGATTAGCATGCTTTACTTGAGTCTTTCGTCATTTATTGATATTTTCCATACTTTATGGACACACTCTATAAATAAGTGAGCTTAACTGTTTCGATTCCCAGATAGCAGCTTTATATAGGCTATATAAAAGTGAACTTGTATAGGACGGTTATGAAACTATAAACTATAACTTACAGGTTTTGAGATTCAGAAGCTTTAGGGCGACAAACATATCGAGAGCTGAAATTTCACGGTACGTGTGCAATAGACACCGAACGAGAATGAAACTTCGTTATCGCTAGTTAACTGATTGTGAGTGCGTGCGATAGTTTTTGCTGTTTCTGTTGTTTGGAGACTCATGAAGTCAGTAATGATATCTCATCTGAAAGGGATACGAACAGGAGGGGAACGGCTCAGAGCGAGACGGATTAGGAAGTTAGACTGATGATAATGCGGATGAGTTCCATCGGAACTAGTGTGACAAGATGGTAATGGGTGTTGCATTGTGAAGAGTTTATATGAGTTTGTGTGTTGTTTATATTAGGGGCAATGAGGCTGGCTGTACATGCAAACGAACGGCGATTGTTTACAGCGAAATTTCATTAATTACAACGAAGGCAGGCAGGCACTCAGAAGAATGGCAGATCACAGGAACACTGAAAACAATAGTTGACATATACAGACAATCTGACTTTTCAGAGTGCTCGAATTACGTCAAATATTGATACTGAGATATTTGCTCATTCGTCTATTATCCTTCATTCACTGAAATTTTTATGGTGCAGTTGAATAAAAGATTCAAGAGTTCGAAAAAATTTGAAAGTGTAATGAGGTTATAGATAGATATATTGGTATTCTGACAAGTGCACCGAAATTAATTTTATTTTGATGATCATTTAATTTTTTATGTATGCTTGTGCTCTTGTAGAAATGCATGAGCGCATGAGCGCTCTTGAATGGGTGATGAGAGCGATAATGATCAGAAATAGGCTTGTAGTTCACTGCAGCAAACGATTAGCTTTGAATTAATTGCGGGAATGAGTGGAGATTCATGATTGCTTTTGTGTTATTGGGCAGTATTAAGTCGGTTTTTTTTGTTGGTTTTTGAACCTTATAAACACAGTTCACATAGTTGTGCAAATCACTGCACTGAGAACATGAGAGAGCCCTGAATTAAATTCAAGGGAGGGTTGGGAAGAAAAAAGTTTTCGGCACGATAAATTTTCACGCTACTGCAATCCTGGATTTTGGTTGATCTAGTTGAAATCCTAAGGAATAAACATACACAGACTGATTATCATGCTCTCTATTGGTCTACTTAACGAGTCTGCCGACATCTTCGAAAACCCCTTCTTTCCACGTGTGTCACGAAAATACTCATCCACCACTGTCAAGCCTTTCGCATGAATTATTCTATCCAGATTGTTAATATACAATGAAAAAAAAAATCTCGTTGAACGTTTCACATCGCTTACATCTGTGTAACCATGCCAGCAATGTGCGAAAAATTTTTTCTCTAACTGAATATTCGATACTGAATGTGTTGATCAGCAGAGTTTTCTCATTAACAGTTATTTCCATTCATTTGAATCAAACTAATTTTGATCTTTTCACATTGTTTCTGAATTGTTCGCTCGAAAGTTGTCGTTCATTAGCCCAGATTTTTCGTTCGAAACAAATCCAATTTTTCGAAAAAGTATGAATGAAAGCGCATTTTTTTGCTCTCCGTTCTCATTAACTATTCATTCATCCAGCGAGTGTTTCAATACCTTTATGAATTTATTATATGCAATCACAAACAATTGTTAAGTCGAGAGGCGATATTCATTCACGTTTCGCTAATTTTCGATTTATTTCAAAAGATAATCAAATGCTGCGCCTCAGTTAGAGAAGGAAAAAAGTTGAGGTCCTTTTGTCGACGTGCATTTTTATTGTTTCATTAAGATGCATGCGATTTTCATTCGTTGATTATCTCCTATTCAGTAGTGATCTCGAAAAAAAAAACCGATTTAATGTAATCCTGATTTGCAACTCTATATAGCTAGTACGTTGCCCGAATAACTCTTAATCCTACTAAACTGTTTCTATCTTCGTGTTCTGCTCTACCAAACTAGAGCAGAATTCTGAGCACGAGAACCGTTCGAACGGAAAAATAGAACAACTTCAAAAATTCAGCGTTCAGAGCAGAACATAAAAGAATAACTGAACTAGCACAAAAACGATAACAGTCCATCAAAAATGTCGACTAAAGAAATGACTAATTGATGCGTAATTATGGATATATTCATTGAAATAATAATATTGAAATTTTTGTGCGTTAGAATTTGATTTCCTCCATTGATGCTTGCAGTTATTGAAGTTGGTTAGCAACAGAAGAAAATCGAGATATCTCTTGGGTTTGGAATCTTCGAACATGTTTGACGAAATGCACTAGATAATAATACGATAATAAATCGCTAGAGATATAATATTTTCACTATGAGGACTCACTATTTCCCTTATAACGCAAATCTGTTTTTCCGATCATTTCATTGGTTTACGAAGATCATTTTTAGCGTTAAAGCCAATACATTTCTCGTTCCAATTATTATTTCATTTTGTTAATGTTATATTTTCCTGGTGCGAATGTAGCACTTCCATCTTTCATCAGAAATAAAGCTTATCCCTGCATTAATGAAGCGTCATGAATGAATGAATACTTTCAAGGATCATCCGTATTACATTTTTCAACCGACTTATCTGCGTCTGAGTGCAATCTGTCATCGTTAAATCCGTATTTTTCATCAGTGACTCCATCGACACCCGTTTCTTCCCATTTATCCAACTGAATGAGTAATAGATGAATGCTTGAATGGATGAATATCCATGACATTCCTGCTTGGTTAATCTGCTTCTTGTTTCGGATAACTTCAGTGCTTTCAAGTGAAAAGTCTGTGCTGCCATTACTGTTTCAACTCTGTTTCAATGATGAACACGGAACTAGAAAAATACGGGCAGACATAACTTAACGATGTGGTTGTTGATTCATTGAATTCACGAGAAGCCACTAATGAAACAATGAAGCTTTTATGGATAACTTGAAATTATTGATAGGATAGGATTATTGATAGGAAGAATTACTGATGATAGGAGAGAGGCATTTTATTACAGAGAAGATATGCAGCGTTGAAGTTTACTGTTGCATGAGACTCGGAAGTAGTAGTTGGAGAAGTGTTGCGCCCGAAAATGTGTTATGTGGTAGTGCTGCGCGCTTTTGAAATTGCATTGCATTGAATTAAAATAAAATAAATAAATGTTTGACATAAACGAATTTTTCAATCAAGTAATTGAATCAGGAAACGAGCAATTTCGTTTGTTTCGGAGACTTCTTCGTGACCAACTCTTCGTGTGGAGCGGAAGTATGGAACAGATCAGTCAGTGGTTAATAATCGAAAGTGATGTTGATTCACACATTACAGAAATGTTTGGGGACATAAGAGCCAATTTCTGTTCATTCATTCCATGATGTATTCCTGAAGAGAATATGAGCTAGTTTCAAACGTCGTCTCCAACAAGATTTCCTTTTGATGCGAGAGAAATATCGAACTTCTGTACAACTCGGAGCCGAGTCCATTGCCGAGATGAATTACCATTACAGTTTCAAAAGAACAAGAACTGATCAAGCATAGGATTGCGTGACCTGTCAATCTGCCTAACGGCAGTTTGCCTGAAGACACATTGCCTAACGGACGGTTTGCTTAATGGATAATTTGCCGAACGGACATTTTGCCTAGCAGACAGTTTGCCCAACTTACGGTTTTTAATGGATTTTTCGCCCAATAGGCAAACTGTCCGTTCGGCAAACTGTCCATTCGGCAAATTGTCCGTTAGGCAATGTGTCTTTAGGCAAACTGTCGTTAGGCTAAATGTCTTTAGGTAGATTGACCGGGGGCCATAGGATTGGCACCTGTTGATCCATGAAGCCAGACCAAAACTTTGCCTATGATAGATTGAATTACAATGGTAAAATCAAATATCTGAAGTCATAATGCAATTCTATACCCCTTAATCCTTATTTTTTGCATTTCTCCTTTTTGACGAGGGTTCTTCTAAGAATTCAATTGTAATCGTATGTGAAGTCAAGAGTGTCAGAATGAACACATTCCGATGCATCACTTTATATTTGTTCTTGAACGTAAGTTGAAAACGTACTCATCATATTGGAATCACGCGTACAGAAAGCAATCAAAAATATGTTTCAATCACTAATGGTTTCATTGAATTTGCAGAACTGCCCTAAATCTGCGATTGTGTTACCAACTCTGCAAAACATTGAGAGGAAAATTACTGGAATCTACCGAATCAACAACAAAATCAACAAATTCATGATAGTCACCACCTTCAGTCGTCCATCGGCACACCAAAAATACGCAATTTATCGTCAAATGACGACCATCAAGCACAACAACAATTCTGTGTTGTCGCAATTTGCTCATTATTTCACATCAACATGCATGCATTTACATTGATTCATCAACTGTTCAGTTTTATTGCGCTCATCAATCATTGAATCTTACTTAAATATACCGTAAAAACTCAACGGCAATCATGGTCGATGTTCAAGCCATGATTCTCACTAAAAGCAGCAGCAGCAGTAGCAGATACTGCTCACAATCACAATAAGAATAAGCAGTTTTCTTAAAAAGAAACTAGACTGAAGAGGGTTCAGCTCAGCTCGCCAATTAAATGAAATTGTTGTAAGTTACTTACTGAGTTATTATAGTAAGTTGTAAGTTATTGTTGAGTAAGTGGTACTTTAAAGTGAAAGTACTGCTCTCGTCATCGTTGTCATCGTCACTTCAGTAAGCTGACTAACTAAGAGCATTGAGCGGTTGTCAGCTGTTAAAGCTGTCAGAGCTGTCAGCTCCCAGCTCTTGTCAATCCCAACGAGAAGCACCGTCCACAAGCAAGTGCTAATCATAAAACTGTAAACACGACGTATCAAACAAAATCGGAACTGATCTCGAGTTGAGAAGACAATTTATCATTGATTCATCGACAAATATTTCAACAGCACTTCAATTTCATTTGAAGTGTTATCGTCAACTGCGCCTCAATAACAATAATATTCTCCACAAATTCAATTCATCATCGCCATCGTCTGACCACATTATTATATTCGAAAAAACCAAACAGAAGATTGCCAGTGCCGTATTTTATGTCACTATCTGTATGCTTACATAGGCTATATGGCTGGTGTACGAGCTGGTGTAGCGTTTGGTCAAGAACGACCAAAATTTGCCGTTTATTCGTCTGTCAGTAAGTTTGCTTTCGCACTTCATTTTATCCACTTTAGTTATAGGCTTTCTTCACATTCTCGAGGGCATTAGGAGAGCGATTGGCGTTAATCGATAAGATATCTGATATGAAAAATGATATGATAATACGAGTACATCGAGACTTTTATTGCTGAATGACAATAGATCATCTTAAACGCGATTTGCAGCATTTGGTATCATCGGCTCTATGCGTTCAAACACTTCAATACTAATCAGAAAATTTCTCGCTTGAGCGCAAAATTCACCAAGTTTAACTCATCAATTACTCTCGCCAACAGCAAATCGCTCCTTCGTTTCGTTGATTCCACTGATCACATTTCAATAAGCCAGAATCATGATTTCTCAAATTGGCTAAGTCTACATCTTCACTGAATCGTATCAGACACAGACTTCCAGTATCTGCATTTTTCTTATCTCCATCATGTGCTCTGTTCGCTTTGTTTGCGCTTATTTTCACTTCATTTTTTCAAACCAATTCTGTCTGATCTGCTGAAAAACAATTCAAGCCAGTAATTGCGCTCTTGAATGGTGCTTTGAAAGATTTGAAGCGATATTCCGAAATATCTGCCACATAAAACAATCCATCATGAGATAATCACTTTCTCTTTGTTGAATACAGCAACGAACTTCATTATGCTAACGACTGGCGATAAAGTATCGAACCCTCAAAAGTTCCGCCTGGATTAAGCTTATTGCGAGCTTAAGCTTAAGCACACGGCCATTGCCCTGAGCTCGGGTTAGCGCCCGGCACTAGCCTTATGCTCACAGTCACGTTCGAATTCCAAACAATTTCCTGTCGAACAATTATAGTCGAAATTGATGCGGAAACACGACTTTCGATATTTTTCAACGGACTTTTGATCCATATGAATCGCTGTAGCGAGCAAATGATGATAATTTTTTCGAAGTGTCATCGATTTTCGCATTAATAATGAATGTCCAAAGGTTTTTTGTGCACTCCATCTAGAGACTCTCTCCATAGCTTGTGTCGTCGTTGTCGACAAACAGCCGAGAAGATATCTGAACATTTTTGAACGATTCCATAAAAACACTCCTCAAATAAACATCCACTTCAATCAGTATGGCTGCTGGAGTGGTTTTACGATAAAGAAGTGTCACTGTTGGTAGCGTCATTGGCGATTAAGACCACTTATGTCATTGGTTCATTCATTGGAATTTCTGGAATAGAATCTCGGAAACACTTCAAAAACTTCAAACAACCCAAATAGCTTCTGATTAATAAAAAGTGAAACGTATTTGCACAACAAGAGGAAATTAGCGAAACTTTCGAAAATTCTTCCTCCATTTTGACTTTCAATTATAAACTAAAATTCTTTTCCAGGAAAATCTTCTTAGTTCCGCTGATTTTGATTAATGCTTAATGTGTTTGGGAACTTTTTTACTGACGAAAGGAGGAAGGAATGTACAATGTATGCACGTCTTATGAAAGCAGCAAATATTTGTAATTCGTCTGGGAAAAAAGGCATAAGCTGGGGAAAAATTTTGTCACATTGTGATCATGCTGAACATAATTACTTTCACCATTCTGCATCTCACAACGAAACCGAATGTATAAGTCTTTTTCAAGCACTCCTTAACAACTCTTATAAATAAACGATGCAAGGAAGCAAGTTGTTACCCTCTGAAACGAATATGAATGTATCCAATACCTCAAGCAGATGAAATTAAATACTGAGAAATTTTTTGTGGTTTTGTTATGGAACACAATCATGAGTTCGTTTTTGAAACATGCATTTAGGCATTCACAGATGTTTGCAAGCAAAATTTATAATAGGTGATCGATTAAGCTATCCCAATGTTCTAAGGATGAGCTATCCCAATAAGGATTTTGCAATAGATCAGATCGATTGGAACGATAGATCACCATTAAGTGCGGGAAAGTTGCGTTCTCGAGGAAATTTTCACTTATTTTAAGATGATTCTCTACTGATGAGAGAAGACTTCTTTGATCGCATCGAAAAGCGTTTACATCAATCTCACTAGGATAATCCACGAATTGATAAAGGACAACAATAATTCTATTGTCTTAACAACAATTGCACCATTGTAAAACGCTGATTAACAGCAATTAGAACGAAATTGCTTACTACTTATCCAAAATGCACAAAACAAATGAATTTCCGTGGATTACTCATTCATATGATTGAGTTCTATCAAAAATGTATTATCTATTTATTGCTACTGCTTGTACTACTGTAATTAGGAGCGTAAAAATCCACAGCATTTTGAGCGAAATTCTCTTGGAGTATTTATATATTATTCGTGAACACACTTCGCGCTACATGAATATCGCATAAGAAGAAGAAATTCATTCAGATTTTGTTCATTGAATATCGCAAAAAATTTATCAACAGCAAATTAAAGAAGGCCATCGATCAGCTGGTCGTCATCGACTATTACTTACTCTCGTTAATTTTGAAGCCTTTCGAATGGTACGAATTTCATGATCAAACAACGCTCTTGATTGAATTTAAGGAGCCATCTAGCGAATAATGAAATTCAGTTCGAAATGAAAATGAAAAAATTGGAATCAAGTGAAAAAAGATTCTTTTTCAGCACTTCCATTTCATCGAGAACATCATCCGCCGCTACACGATGACCATGAGCCATTGACGAATCGACGTAAATACGATCGAGTTGGAAGTGGTTACGGGTTCAGGTTTACGGATGGTGAAACCATCAAGAAACGTTATCAGTTAAGACGTAAAATGGTCGATCTAAAACTGAAGGTTTCCACTTCTGAATTTCGTTCCGATTCGATTCGAATCCTTCAAATCGATTCCAGTTTCATCTTATAATCTTATTTCGACAAGTCAAATCTGTTGCATTTGCGAGGAAACGAGAACCTTTTAAGAGCGCCACTTGTTTGCCTTTCCTTCAATTGTATTCTGAAATGGTGACAAATATTTTCACATAAATTGCTAGCGTATTCCGTCATAGTGCAATGCTAAAGCTTTCCTCATGTATCGAGCGAGCATTTTTGCGCAAATACTATCGCAGAGTAATAGTCAAATCACATCAAAAGAATGTCAACGTTTACGATGTATCGTTTCTCAAAAACAAAACTGATCAGTCCATCTCAAGGGGGTCCTGAAAATCTGAAAAATCTTTTCTCAAACCACTTTTGAATTTACGCTGGTGTTTTTTCATTTTTACAATTGTCAGCTCTAAAAACGTTCCAAAATCTTCGTGCATTTTGCATAATCACTAAAATGAGGTTCGCGCATAGCTTTTTCGTTGAAATTCAGTCACCACTTGGTTATTGTTCCCGAGTTGAACTCGCATATGACTAGATATTATGCCTACAAACTTACCATATGCATATGTTGTGTTCCTATAGACATCATGAGTAAACGAAAGCATTTCGCGGAGCATTTTCGCTCATTCAACCACGTAACCAACTTGAAACTGCTGAATAATTCAACAGTTTTTTCAACTTTACAATCGAATTACATTTTTCGTCATTTTCGCTGAATGAATTAATGGAATTTCTCTCTAGTTCTTTCTAAAATCAACTGCACTTACTATTGGAATGTGTTCTTGTGCTCTCTTGGAACTGACTATTCTGAAAGAGCATTTTCTGGTGAACAAGCAATTCCTCTTGAAACTAATCCGAATTGAACTACTTAAGTTGAGCCATCGGTTTCGTTTCACATGAAAATCGTTCAAGCCTCAACGATTTTGCTCATTATTGAAATCCATTCGCATAGAAACACAGCATTATTTTCAATGACGTATTTGAAAAATCAATATGGTACACCTAGAACAAACAGAATTTTCTTTCGTCAAAGTAAAATTCTGAAAATGCCATGCACTTTCGAATGATTCTCGGAAAACTTCAATATATCAGTTTTATTTCTGCTAAAGTACATCATTGTGCTCTATAGAAGTATCCAAGGATACAGTTACTATTTTGATGCAGTAAAAATGTCACCGGATTCGCTCAGTTATGAGAAATCTTCATTGTCCGATGCGATTCTGAAGTTCTTTTTTTCATGCAAAAAGGTTCCATCCATCTGAAAGCAATCATTGCCTTATTGACGACAGTAATACCGCATTGAACTGTATCCTTTTGTGCACTCTGTTTATGAAGTGCATTTAAAACATCGAAAGCGCCGAAACAAAGTGCACTCGAATGCACTTTTTGTCGAGTGCAAGAACATCGAAACACAATCATGAACGTTGCACGAGGTTGATGAATGTAATCGGAAAGGAAATTTCTGTTTTTTTTGTGAATTTGCATGTTGAATTCTCTTCAGTGACTTGGGTGAGGCTTTATATAGAAATTGAATAAGTACGCAGAAAATTTTCGCCCATAAGTTATGAAATAAAATTGAAAAGAAACGATTGAAAAAGGAGATGTGAAAAAAAGACGAGATGCATAAATGTGCAATGCAAATGTATCAAATTTTCAAAAAGTGCAAAATGATTTTAAAAAAAAGTGCAACGTTTGTAATGTGTGTGAAGAGCAGTTTAAAACCCTTAAAATTAGAATTCAATTGTCAGCTTAACATTTGGCTATTTCAGGTCTCAGACTGGTGTTTATATCTGGCATTATTCGGGTTGATTCTGGCGATTATCGATGCCGAGACTGTGGCACTTTCTGCAACAGGCGAAGTGTGTGTTTGTGTGTGTGCATGTGCATGTGAACTTTTCCCATGTTTTATGAGAAAAACAAAATATTCCTGATTGTTATCTCGTCAAGAATTTCATTCAGTTGCTATCGTTACACACAAAGATTTCCAGTCAGAAGCTTTTCAAATGCACCCGGAGTAAAGATTACAGTTAAAAGCTGCTGCTTAACTACAAAGCTGTTAAGACGAAAAGTTCATTTCGTATAGATTACATTGGGAAATTGAAGGATTAAAGAATTTCCTCCAGTGAAAAGCACCCGATTGTGAAACGTCATGAGGATAACATCATAATCAATTCATTTCTCCCAAAAAAACCAACACAACAATTTCTCATTCTCATTGTAGTACACATATCTGGAATTGTTGTTTGTTGTAATCATGAATTGTTCGAACGGATGAAAAAATTGCCATAAGAAAGCCCAAGAGAACGATTGAAAATGCGTTAAGCATTGAAATTCAATTAATAAATTTATTTGAATTGAGGTGAGTGCCTAATAATTGCACACCGTCGCTATAGAGACGTTGACGTTATCGGTGAGAAACGTAAAGAATGTTAATTCGGATTCGATTTTTGCATTACGTTGCGATTGACGAAAAAAAATTTCGCCACGCTAATAGAATAAATGATAAGTTGTGTTGAAAAGGTTGACGACAAGCGATTGAAAAAGGGGTTGGTTGGCTGCTTATGAAAAAGGGAACGTTTCGCATCTGAACGTCAATAATTTAGTCGATTTTGATGTTTGTATGATTAAATTGGCTGGAAAATAGGAAAACATTCAAGAAAAAAAATCCGATCATCAGATCAAATCGTAAGATGAGCTTGATCGAAACGAAAGAGCAGCGCACTAAAGGTTCATTACAAGGTATTCACGACGTAATCCTCAACGTTTCGAAGCCTTTTTCCAGGAAACTCTTCACGGAGTTTACAACAAGCACTCAAGGGAATGGTGTTTAATCATGTTTCATTTATTAAGATGCTAAAAAATGCTCAAAATTCAAGTTGCATATTTCAGGCGATGTATCCGCGGTCACCACTCTTCATTTTCGTAGTTTTTGTCTTGAAAGTATTCATAATTACCTCAACTATTTTGCTCGACATACTTCTTATTATCTATCATTGTATAGAAGCAAAGGTAACACCTTCCTTCATTTGATTTCTTTTTTAAGCGATGCAATAAGATTATAGTTGACTAAATAAGACTTCCAGAGCCTAGAACTCACAGTTTGGAGTGAAATTTTATTTACAATCTTCCCCTCAATGTAGAATTCAATGAGACGAAAGCTCACCACAGCAGAAATCTCAGTTTTCTTATCTCATAATAGGTCAAAAAGATTGTTAAAAACATATGCTACGATCTAATGATTGGTTTTTTACCTAGAATTAATGTCAGTAATTAATTTCAAAATTATTTGAAACAATCGACGGAATCAATCGAAATGAGCTTTAAAATGGTGAATTTAAGTTAACTGATGAAATATTTAATGCCATTCAGATATCACTAATCGAAATGGGTACTGATTATTGGCGTGTTGGTATAACATTAGAACGGCTCATCAAATTGCTGATTGAGCTCAGCATTTGTTCGATATGTCCTGTTCCAGGCAAGTACCTCTTTTCTTTGGCATCAGCATATTTCATCAAAATTTTTTGCTCACTTTGATTGAAATTCATATTTTGATCTATCCCTCATCAAGCCTGTTCCAAATCATTTCATTAAAAAACTGCTTTTAATATATATTTATCGCATCACTAACAGATCAAGTGACCTTTTCAAGCCAACTCATGAGATTTTCAAACGATTTTTCACGATATAGACGTCACTATCAGCGAAAATGTATTTTGCTAGAATACATATAATGACATACAAAAGTATACTATGAAACGTGTACATGGCAACAAGACTCTAGATGATCAGCATAAATGTTTTGAAGAAATTTCCATTGAAGGTATTGGTACGGTGGACTGGCCAATACTCGGCCTGAATGAACGTTATCCACACAGAGTGCAGATTCCCATCGATGTTCTACTGTGTTTACCGATGTTTCTACGATTGTACATTGTTTGTCGTTACTTCGTCTTACACAGTGTTCAATTTCAGGTTATTTTTTCAACTGATACTTTTAAAAAAATCAAATTCATTCAGTCACCGAAAAAAGATTACAAAATAAAAATGTTTATGCTGGAGCAGTGGAAAATTGATTGCTCAGTTGAACCTTCGATCGATACCAACGCTTTTCTGAAACATTTTCAACACAATTTATTAATTTTTTTAGACATGAAAAAATTCAATTGTGCCAATTTTCTCTATATCGAATCGCTTAAGAGTTTCAAATAGATAATATGGAATGTTAGTGTTCTGCGCCTGGCCCAATAATTGCTTAGAATTTGTATGTATGGCAAACGAAATGGTCATACTCGATTAGAACAAAAAAAAAAATAACGACGAGCATACATACTATATAAGCACACATTCATAATATATAAGCATTCATAATATAAAGAACAGCAAATAAAACCTCTTCGTGAGTCAATTCATTTTTATGAGTTAGTTTTAACGATCACACAATTCAACAACATCTAATGAAAATGGAAATATTCATTCCAGTGACGGTATTCCATATGAACTGGAATGTAATCGAGTTCTTCGCATCGAATAAAATTTTGAAAGCGTCATAGAGTTGTGCAAAAGACTAAAATCGTCGTAGCAAATCGATTTCAGGATCCGTCAACGAAAGCGATGGCAAGTCTGAATCAGATCAGTGTGGATTTCGCGTTCGTTGTTCGGAGTCAACTCACCGAAAGGCCTCTTTCCATTATAACGTCCACAACGGCCATTTTCTGGGTGATTCTTGCGTGGATGCTGACCCAGTGTGAAAGGTTCTCATTTGAAGTTGAACAATCCAATTAATCCAAAACAAAATGGACTATGAAATATTGCTTCGACGTGAATTCGATGATGCAAAAGCGATCTTGTTCAATGGAGGAAATTGATTAGATCGAAAAATCATGCTAGTGAATGAAAGGATTCCAGAATTAGATAGATTCAAGATGCAAAATTTCAGATATATTCACTATGGTGATATTGCCAGCAGTCGACATCTCATCGATTTCATATGGTTTGAAGTTGTTGTAAGTTTTTATTAGGTCTTACCATCAGAGCTTTCTGGAAAGCAAGTTCTGGTTCGATGCGCGGGGTGGATTGAAGGAATACCCCTTCGATAACACTATCATTCGCGTATAATCTGCACAGAAATTGCATTGAAAGATGCAAGCATGCTGGAAAATTCATCTCATCACAAAACTACAAAAATTAAAGCATGAATTAGGGAAAAAGAAAAACTGGCACAGAATATTTCTGATCAATCCGAAAACGAAATGAAAATTTTAGACGTTTTTCTCGATTGGTTACGGTGACGTACAAGTGCAGACTTATTGTGGTAGAGCACTGGCGATTATTACGGGTGTTGTCGTGAGTTTTCGAACTTTGCTTATGAGTTACTTTGTTTTCGATATTTATCTTTTGGGGATAATTGAACCTTTGGGGACAACTTTATGAGTAAGTTTTCAAACTCTGGAATATGTTATCTTCACACGATCTTTTTGGGGGACAACTGAATCTTAAGACACTTTTGCAATTGCGCAACGTATTATTCTCATTTTCTCTCAATAAGACTAGAATATGTATTGTTTTTCGTGATAATTTCAGAAGAAATTAGATTTATTCCAAAACTTTGAATATTTCTCCAGTCAGAAGCTGAAAAAAATGAAAAATGAAATCTGAAAAATGAAAAATTAATGGCCTTGAATTGAGGCAAAATGCAAACTAAAATAAGAAAATTAAGGGAACTTTGATGTCGTCGCTGTTAATTGCACTAGTCGCCCGTCAAATGCAGTTATCTTTAGCTGAACGAAGAGTTAACCAAGTGATCGCCGAATCACAACTATCTACGCAGTACATTTATAAATTATTTTCGATTAATTTTATTACTGTTGCAAATTTTCAGCGCTCAGCTCATCTTCATCATACGTAACGGTATTCGAATCACTTTTCATTCCTCACTTCAATTCTTTTCATCGACAAGTCCAATTTTGACAAAAACATACCATCTTGTGAGAAACAAAGTCGAACTGATTTCAGCCAACTTCATTCATGTCATTAAGAAGTTCTATTCAGAAATCTAGTGAAGAAAATTTCTGAAAAAATAAATTGAGAGTATCATTTTAAATGTCAAGAACACTATCATCGCTAACTTCAGATATAGACATTCGGCAGCCCGCGTACTGCAGAGTACATGGCGAGCCCTGAAGCAGCAACATTTGATGAAGACCGAGAATGGCACGGCACACCGTAAGGCAATCAACAGATTCCGCAATGAACAACGTAATCTTCTGACCGCTATCACGGGGTCAGTGTTCAAGAAAACAATGTTGTTCACGGTGTTTGAAATTGCCTTTCAGAACAAAAAGAGACTCAACTTTGTCATTTCATTCCATGCTTGGCCATGACAAATAAATGATTATGAAAACCTTCACCGAACCTTATTTACCACTACCAAGTGGCAGAAAACGCCATTCCTAGCACTGTTCGATTAGTGGATTTCATTCAAACAAAATAAGTTCTACGTAGTTGGACAGACTGATCTGATGTCGGTCAAATTCATTCATCTGAGTTACATTCGATCTGAACACTCAATTACAGATTCCGGAAAGCACGGTGGAAGTTGAGAATGCGTTTGGAATATGAAGACGATTACATAGCGTTCAAAAAGGTTGGTTTTCATGAACTCTCAAAGTTGTGAACATCAAGAGCATGTCTTCGAACCAATCAATTTCTCAAAGCCATTTTGTTCAATAAATCGTTTGAATGCGAAAAAATCCGCAAAAATCACAGACAAATTTCAGTCATTCACCGAAACGCAAGACCGTCTCTCGAGCGTCTACAAACAACAGCAAAATTTACGTGTTCAACTCAATATGCTCTCAACGAATGTCGATAAGCTCAGCGTTATGATGTCCACTCAATTATGAACAAAGCTTCAATTGCGATCAAATAGTGATAATATTTATTGCTTTATGAATTTCTGCAAAAAATCTGACTGGTGATAAAAATTTCTATTATATTTTGAATGTTCCTTCTTGAAAGGCGCTTATAATTTACCGTGACAGAATGTTATCACGTTTTAATCCGTCTTTCAGCAGTCGCTTCTGTTTTGATCTGTTGATAGTAAGGGATATATGTTAGTGTTCACCGGACCATTCCGGTGTTTTCCTAGGTTCTGCGTGTGCAGAGTTCATCTGCACTCCACAAATTCGATGACCATCAGTCAGGTGGAATCATTTCGAGAATGAAACGAAAACGAATCAATACGGTAAAGAATATTTCGTCGCAAAACTTCACTGTGATATGAAATGCGGAAGTAATTTTATCGTGAAACCGCATAAATTACAATAATCGATTGCAGTGTGCACGAACGAATACCGTAATCGTTACAGAGCAGAGATTCCAATCGAAATATAATTGCTTTGCTCAGCAAACATTTTCGCACTATCGGCCATTGGTAACTCCCGAGAAACCAGAAATTCTTGAACGAAAATTCTGCTTTTGAATTCATACGGAACTCTAGATTCAACAGTACCAAAATATCCACATGCAGATTGGCAAACCATCGATTATTCCGATGGACCGGTGCTCTGGGTATTTTCAGTGATATACCTTCAGAAAGCTAAAGAAATCTCTTGGCACGATTTGTATTTTCAGTAAGTCGAGATTCCTCTCGATTCAACGGTAATGAAATAAACTTCGGTTGGGACCAGGATTTTCAGCAAATTTTAGTTGGAACTGGGAATCTTTTCAAACATATTACTCGATTTTACGAAGCAATCGAAAATTTTTGCTTCGGAATTTGAACTGATATCCTGAAGCCGTCATGTGGAAAACTGTGCGAAAAGATGCCCGATTCGTCTCAAAAATGCATCAAAGCAATCGAAAAACAAACCATCAAAAAACAATAACAACAATGATTTTTTTCGAAACGAATTAACAAAAAACATTCAATAATCATAAACATAAAAAATTTCAACGTTGAATATTACACATTATACAACGGTCTCAATTGAACTATATCAACTACATTATATATGAAATATAATCATCTTTGTAACAAAATCAAATAATGAAGACATGATATCAACTACGCTCAGATTTCCACAGGAAACTTTGACGTCGCCAATCATTTCAACATCCTCAAAAATCATACATTCGAGATAAAGGAACGAACGAAAACAGGAGATAACTGGTAAAAATCTTAATATGATCGAGAACATGATGACCGTATGTTAATAAGAACAAAATCATTAGAAGATTATGAATATTTGTGAATACATGAATGTATACAATTCGAACAGATTATCATATGTTAGTGAGCATCTTCGAATGTTCTTCAATAACGAAACTAATAACATAATGTTCATGAATAGAACAACTAATAACATAATTCTCACTTCGTCGATTCCAGCAACATAAAATTTCTTGATTCTAATGATGGACTGAAATTTCAACTATTTTGCTGCTCACTCAAATTCTGAAACAACACAAATCTACTCAAATGTTTTCAACTCATGCTTCATTCCATATTTTCTGTTACGGTCGAATGAAACAATCAAAAAAGTAAAAACTCTCAATACATGATATAAGAATAATACACAGACGCAAGTAAGTTAGCATAACAAATAAACAGTAGCTACAAGTATCGCGCATGAGTTTGTCAAACATGTGCTATGTGGCCACATCTGTGCGCATGATAAGACGATAGCACATGAATAGATAAAAACAACAGAATTAATCAATAGCACCGGTCACTGGGTGGGGGCATCATCAATATTAATTACTTCGTCAAAAAACATCAATTGAATAAGAGTAACAAATTTCAAAAAAACATGAATAGACACAATAAGTGCGCTATACGATAAGGCAACGAACAATTTCTTCCACAAAAACACCACATAAACTTACAAACAACATTGAAATTTGTCACATTCCTTACAAATAGTATTCAGTACAACAATACTTTTGACAGTATCATTGATCTTAATCATAAACGATGACAATAACAAAGTTGAGATAATATGAAACAAAAATTTTCGGAAAGTTGTCGAATATTGAGGTCTTATGGACGGACATCGCGCATACGAGTACATATATAGACAAACAGAGAAGATGATCAATGGTGAAAATTATGACATAAATGAAACATACTTTCAAAAAATCCAAAATAAAATTAGCGTGGCTACTACAATACTACGGCTAAAACAGTATGATGTGAAGGCTGAAAACTGTATGGGTTGATGAGAAATTAAATCTCATTACATTGGTGGAGGACCATCGATGTAATCGAGGTGAGGACCCACGGAACTACGCCAATTGTTCGTTAGGCGATTGTCAATCGAAATGAGCCAAGCAGCGAACGCGGCCATTACGGCTAACAGGACAAACGCTTGAAAAGCCCAATTACCCAAAATCACATCGAATATTCTCGTTTGAGCTGTTGGTATTGTATTGGTGCCACTTTCTGCGGTTTTCAGACGTCGTCTAGGAAGGCGATCGCTTTTTTGATTCGTTCCAGCGATAGCAGCATCATTGATCCATGTTGCTTTATCACACATCAGCGTGGAACGTAATGTTTCTTCGAACCTAAATTCAATGTCAACAGGTTATCTGATGTTCATTCTGACAATAAGCCGATGTCGATAATCGAAGGAATTAGCAGTGAATTTTTGCTGTTCGCGTATTAGTGATAATGGCGACTTTTGATTGCATTAACACCCAGTGGGCACTTTCCTTCCCATTAAGGGAAACGGCGTTTATCATAAGGACTTGCAAATTTCAGTTCAAATCGTTTAGCAGTCTTACACCAGCATTTTGCATTCCGATTCAGGAACACCTCAAAGAAATAAGCTCAGAATATTGTTTTGTTACGAAACAAGCGCATTAATAGACTAATGTTACGCGCTTCTTGAAATGAACAACTTCGATAGGAATTTTGCGAAAACAACAATGAGACTATTCCGATTCATATGTGATCTTACAATTAGGAAATTGCGATTAATTATCAACCAATAACGCTCGTTTCTCGCAGGCAGCCACACCACATTATTGTGACAAAAAGCGTTGACACTCAAAAATTACACCACCACACACAATTGTATGTGTGTGCGTGTATAAGGCGAAAATTTTAGCAGAAGAAAAACCCCGTTAAAGCAAGGATTAAATGCGTTGAGAAAAGAAATGTTTGCTTGAAGCGGTAGATTCATGCATAAGGATTATTATTTTGCTGTTGTTCACTTATACCGTCCCAGGCACTCAATTAGGTCTTTGCTCCTTTACAATTATACTTACCCAAGAAGAAATTTGATAGTTCTGAAGGCTTCTGGATCGCTGAAAATTTCTTTGTGCTCAATTCGTTTTCGAAAAAGTTGCTGTTTCCAACGGAAAAATTTGTCCAAAACAACGGAATATCTCGTCACTACATTAATCCGCATAAAGAGCATATGAAATAGGTCCGCAAATGCGACATATAAATGAGGAAACGAGCACACTACCTGGCCTTCAACTGTCCCAACGCATTCGAATAGACAGCCAACTCAGAGGTGAAATTCAACGCGGGTGCATTTGAGGTACTATTATCATGGAGTATCGATAGATTTGAGGTCAAATAATTGCAAACCGTCTCCAAACGATTCATACGCTCTTGACACATCTCCAGCTCAGAGCAAATTTGCTGAAAAATTTGTTGGATTAAGAATTATTGATGCTGATATAATTCCAGGTGATTCCACCATGTATACATACCCAAGAGGAAAAGCACCATTACAATATCGTTCCATCATATCATAACAACTGTAAGAAATGTTAATTTCCCGACCCCTTCCATTACCCACTGACACCTCCAAATCACCCAAAATGCGTAATTTCTCCCTGCGATAACCTCTATTCTACAATCATGTGATATGTATTCCAGATGATCTTGAAACCAAAAGCAGAGTACGAACGAACCTTAGAATTGTCATCTCCTTTTCTCAGCTCATTCAGCTCCTGCTCAATGCCACTCATAACAATCTGCAGATTGTTCTGCGTATCGGCCCAATCACTCCAACTCTCACGAACTTTTTCGATCTGATTCATGAGTTGTTCAACACGTACAATCGCTTCTTCGTAACCCATCGAAAGTGGCTCGAAATCGGCGACCAAATACGACAAATCCCCACTGAACGTCGACGAATTCAGCAAACACCGAAGTTCCTCACGTTCCTCTACTAAACGACTATGGATTTCCTAAAAACAAATCCTATAGTAACTTCCCTAGAAGACTTTTTTCATTACTTTCACAAATTTCCAAGTCTCCATCATTCATCTTCAGAGATTCAAGCAACAGGCCAAGTACTTTCACACAATGAAGGAACAAATACGAAAAATTTCCAGTTTTCTCAGAAAGGAATACCACCAGGTATGTATGAAACACACAGACCAACACTAAATGATGAACCATCGTCGCTAAAGTGAAAATGATAAAGATGTATAAATGTTTGGATAAATAAAAACTGGAATAAATCGTTAGAGCAAAATATCACACAAACAACAAAATCGCTGACTGCACAACGACAGAACTGCGACGAAAAATTGAGAACAGATGAAAAGATGTAAGAATGAATCATGATATTGACACTCTATGATGATGTGCTGTTGGAATAGGAAAGAAAAAATTACGCATTAATAGAAACTTTTTTTGCATTCTCAATCGATCGAACGATAACGAAAATCTAGAAGTGAAACAGTGATTGATGACTGATTAAAGAAAAAGATTGATTTTGGTGTGCGGTGCGATGTGATCATATCATAACATATCGATAAAAGTTTGCATCGAGCACATATTTCAAAGTGCACTGCAGCGAGCATGATTACTATCTAACAATAATGAAATTTACAAGTGACGTTTCGTTTTGCTGAAAATTATTCACTATCAAAGGCCAAATATGAAACGAATTGTAAGAAAATGAGAAACAAATTCCGAAAAGATACCACAGAATGATGATTTATTTCTGATATGAAATACGACAACTACACTACACCTCACTGCTACAGGAGAATGAAACATTAATGATTCATGACAGCAAAGGAAATCAAATTGCAAGGGAGAAATTCTTGGAATGAAATCGTAAAATTTCACTGCACTGTGGATTACAAAAATTCCAAAGAGACAGCAAACATTCGGCAATGTTTACTCGACAAGACCACAAATGAATGTCTAATTTTCAAGCAATTCATGCTTGGTGGCACAGATTCCCTTCTTCGAGATAACTTTGCAGTTAAGATTGTCATAAATGAGACTGAACAACTGCCTATCACCTAAACTGCAGATTTTAGCAAGCAGCTTGAACATCACAATGAATTCCAAGTTTGGTACGAACCGTAAAAATTTTGATCGCATTCACGACGTCGTCAAACGAGCGTATTGACGAGAGTGAACCCAGCGATGACGCAGAGCAATCGTTATCCTCTTGGATCAGCTTCAGAGATGATGCGAATTTTTCGATTTTCGATAGAATTCTCGGCAGCGGTGAATCATCCGCACAACCCGAATAAGTGGAATCTACTGGAGTAGTGTCAGACGTGGACAGCACCGTTTTATCGTCACAACATTCTGACGTGCTCAATGAATCAATTGTCGACAAGACTGCACTCCATCCTTTATTTACATCGTCGATATCATTCAGAGACTCCTGAAATATTGTTTCGATTATTCAAATCATGATTATTATTATTATTATTATTATTATTATTATTAGTGCAATGACTATATCATGAATATCATTCAAATATAAATATTATGCAGTGCCTTAATAAGATATACATACACCTGTCACAAAGCGACAGCTCACCTCATTGCAATGTGAACATGACAAACGAAATTATAATGAAGATAAAACTTAATCATCTTCAAGAGAGCATTAACTGAATGTGTTCATTACATGCGATTACCCTACAAAGTCATGATAATCTCATCGGTACAATGACCTATCTATCAATCTCACAGAATCGTTCACACTTCACATTGTACTACTGCAATTGCCATAATCCGTTCCGTTTGATTAACCTCGTTTCGAGTTATCCTCAGTAACCTCATTTCAGGTTAACAACAACATGCAATTCTACTCATCTCTGTACATTTGTCATCCATGAGCTAAACTAACCCAGCAAGGGATGACTACTTTCGCAGCTTAGTGAATAACTAATAAATAGTTTGTTATTAACTAGAACTTGACAGATTTTATTGCTAGCTTATTTCTAACAACAACTTATAACAACAGCTTTGATATGAAAGTGCAAACTCGAAAGTCTGCAATGAACTTTATCGGATTAGTGTGTGTGTGCGAAATCAACCAGTTTCTTACCATACGTAGCCGAGGGTTCGCTACCACTGTAGCCGTCAAACGTTCAGAATTTGCTTTCGCCAACGTACGCAAATCTTCCTGAACATTCAAAAGCTTGAGAGTTTATTTGAATGAGATGAAAACTGGATAAGATTATAAAGAATTTTTTATTGAGAAGATATTTCAGAATGGCATATGGCAGAGATTTGACTATATCACAGATGATGACGATGATACGACGGCATTATGAAGAATTTGTGAATTTCAATTAACAAAAAAGCAACAAAAAATGAATGAAATCGTACAACAAACGTATAATACAAATGGGGAGTGCATAGTGTAATGTTGAGAGGTGATCTTGTAACGATGAACGTACAATGAGTTACGAATAGTAAACGAATATGGGATTGTGATGATGTGCAGATTTAACGACGAGTATCACAACCAAAAAGAGGGACAAACAAAAAATGAATATCGTGAAAAGTACAAGTGACTGTCGACTGGGTTGACGATTGATCAGCGATTGAGCACTTCGAAGTGAGGCACGCGATTCGGCGATTAACGAACTCACATCGTCACCTAAATACATCTGGAAGTCGTCGTCGGCGAGTGTTAAAGCTGATGCATCCTGACGTTCCTCATCATAACCCATCCATCCATCCTCTATTTTGGCTGGTGGCTAAAAATGGTGCATTTAGATACGGGGTGATTCGATCGATTCACTTTCTCAAAGAGAACCAATTGATTAGGTAACAGTGAAACAACAAACTTCACACATATGATTACATCAATACAGCTAATTGCAGTCATAAATAATGAACTTTTGATAAAATTGATGGTGCAGCAGCTGCTTGAGGTTCAAGCTAGTGTGATGAACACATTCATGCAATTACCATCTAATAGTGGATTGTATCGAGATGGTGCAAGTGAAAAGTGCAAAAAATTGGTAGAGAAATGTAAAATCTATCGATAGATGGATCTGTTGAAAACTGGAAAGATTTTCCAGTGAACAACAACAGCTGAAAAGCCACTAAACTTGTAATCAACAGAATGTGATAAGTGAGAAATAATTATAATCTCTGATCATAAGTGGATTAGATGGAATTAATTGAAAAAAAAGCGAAACAGCAAAACAATCAGCAAAAAGAAACAACCACAACACATCTGCTGACTCTGTGGGCTAAATGGACTTATCGATCAAATCCATTAATTAAGTTTAACGTTGCAGAATTTTTTGAAAAAAATTGAAATGCTTTTAAATCTATTCAATGGTAAAAGCTGATTGGTAGTACTGATATTTAATCAAAAAACACGCAAAGATCAGTAAAGTGTTTATATAAGTGAGGGAATAATAAGAGTGAATCTAGACTGACTAATTCATAGCAAAATAATAATGATGTTCGTAACAACAATAACAAATTTTGGATCAGGTTTTGAATTAAGGACAGTGCTCACTACTCACAGTTTTGGACAGCTCTCAGGCAATGTTTCGAAGATTTCGAAGATTTGGACAAAATTTTAAATAAACTTAAGATGAAAAGAAACGCAATTGACGGAGCTATCCGATTATACAGCGAAAGCAAATTAATATTTCAAAATAGATGAAAGACTGAAGAGATAATCAATGAGAATTTCGATTTTATGTTGCCTAATAGATTTGTGTAAAGTAAAAACAAACCTTCTATTGTCTGGCAATGCATAAACTGTAATTACTACCAAAATATCTCGAAATTTGTACGAATTTAGAATTCATATGTACGTATATTTTAATACGATTGCTCTTAGAAATACACAAACGAACAGCTAAAGAGGACAATCGAATATGAAACAAGATATGCTTTAAGGAAGCGTCTGGAAAAATAGGGCAACAAGAATCAATATTGAAGACGAGAATACACACAAAACGTCATTCGAAAATTGTGTTTGTGGTAGGCTTGCTGCGTTTTGCTGACGGTAGCCATGACAACTAATCTAGTGAGCTCAGTATTTGGAGTTCTTAAGATCTTCTTTATCTCATCGCAAACACAAAATCGCTCGCTAAAGCAATCAATTTGATTTGATCCAAATAATGGAAAACGCTTTTCACTTCCTCAACACTAAGAATACGAACAAAACATTTGAATTTATAATTAATTAGACATCAATTTGAGGTTTTCTTCGACTACAACCTTCAACAATTTTTTTAAAGTTCAAACTCTCTTCAGACACTAAAACAAACCTCACGTGATTAACTCAAGGAGTTGATTAATTTTCAGCAAAAATTTCGAACTCTTCCATTGGATAATTCCGTATGCTCGCATTCTTATCTTCCCTTCCTATATGTGAAATACAAACAATTTATAATCGTTTAATCTTTTGGCTGCACTTCCCGAAACAGATCTTTCTGCTTAACTTCCAACTTCACCTATACTCGATAATCCCTACTTCTAAGATTTCACTTAAACAAAACTAAAACAAAACAAACATAACTTATAGGATGTACTTATTTTTGCAACAAGTGACGAAATATAAAAACTGTTAGAGCATTAAAAATACCAGTAAAACAGTTAGGGTTGTTTGCTTAATTAAAAGAAGGCCAAAAGGCCACATCAAATTTACCACTACAAAAGAAACACATTTCTATTTGTACGTGTCTGTTTGTCAATAGTGAACAGTGAATGAATAAAAAGTGTATGAAAAGTATTCATTTCAAAACTTCGGCAGATGGACTGCTGAGTATTTTCATAAACAAATGCATTCGATTAGATAATACGGTGAACCAGCAACATTATTTGTCTCATAAATTCTGTACGCGATTGTAAGTGACACGATGAAATTTGTGAAGATAGACATACAATCTATGTCTTCTACTTGTTTACTATGAATTATTTTCATTGCGACCGAAATTTAGGGCTGATTCGTTTTGGCAACCGTAAAAGTGAATATGTCACATAGATTCATCAAAAGTTCCCCTTCCTCCTTCTTCAAATAGGCATGAATGTTCCGAAAGAAAACAGGTACAATTCATGTTTTACATCTGAAAGTGTTACTTTCACCTAAGCCAATAAAATTATCGCAAACAAATTTTGAGCTCCAATTAACTCAACAAAACAAGTTGCGTTGTGATCAATATTGCTGAACATGCGATTCAGACAAATCAGTGAGAAATTAGACAGTTGAACGATACACATAACGATTACGAGTTGAGTTCGTGAACTTTCCAGGAAAATAATTACGGTGAGAAAGGAAAACCTGAGGCAAAATGAAAAATTCTAAGAAATGTGAGAGCATTCGTCAATATTTCACCAGCAAATGTGTAAAAAAAACTCGACGAATAAATTTATGTGGACATGCAATTGAATGTGACAAAAAAGCTGAAGTTTCGTGACAAAAAGTGAATTCAGATGAATGCAAAAACGAACATTGTATTCATCCCATTCATACGTTTGCGCATCACTATGCTCTGGGGCTGTGGTGGTGGTATCTGAGTCACGTAAAGGAGTTCTGCAATGATACGACGGATTCGTTGCGGGTGGTGCCGAATAGGTTGATGCTGAAATGATGTACACATTCGTTTGCGCGTAAACAGATGGATACAATTCAGGGACTATTATCATATCATTTATCACTAAGTTATTAATGAGATCATTATAACAACACCACAGGTATCACACATATAATTCTCACCTACTCATCTCCATTAATCGAAAACACCCAAACTGATTCTGTATTCGTATTATGATGATTACATATACAACCCAAACAAACATTATGATAATTTGATGAATGTAACAAACATTTCATTTGTATGAAACGATACATTGTATATGATATGAGTCTATTGAGCCGTATCTAGACGCACATATGTACATATTCAATGAAAGCAAATCTCATGGTGGTGCATAGAAAAAATCACAGCTACCACACTAATTAACATTTGAAATTTGCTTTGCTATGGAAAATTTAAAAATTTTTTGCTCTGCTGCTTTCGAACTCTTTTATCATTAGACATCTTCTTCCCCTTTGCGGAGAGACTATGGAGATAAGAAACAATTCTTTGGTTTCATTAGAAGAGTTTGCGACTTTGCTTCTTAAAAACTCACAGATTTGACGAAACGAACCCCTATTGAATATGTCAGAATAGGAATGAACGCAATATCGGATTGTATCAAGCAAAAGTCAGATAACAGCTCAAATCAATATCAACACCAACCATTCATGGACGTTCCCAGCTGTTCACCGTCAGACATCGAACGTGGTAGACGTCTAGCACGCAATTTACGTCTTGCGCTACGACGTGTTCGTATTGATGATGAAGTGACGATGTGTGAATAGGCGAACGGATTGCTGCTTAGTATTTCACTGGTTGACATCAGATCAGACTGAGCTTGTGAGGAATATGTGGAGAGCATACTAGTGTCCATCTCCTTCAATTGGTTACTTTATTTTCAACTTGCTTGGTTTATTTTCAGCAATATTATGCTTTTCGTTCAAAGCAGAAGTTGCTCTCGATGAGAAACTCAAATGAAAGTTACGTCAACAATGGGAAATTTCCGGAATCTGCATTATTTTAGATGAATTTTGCCACATTTGAAGCTTCATTTTATTCATTCTCAAAATTGTATGGCTGAATTCAGGGCAGAAATTTAACAGGAGAATTGTTTCTGTCGGAAATGCGGAAATTTTGAGATCTCCTGAGGTAGAGTGATAATTCATTTAGTTTGCCAACTTGAATTGAAAACATAAACTGAAATCCGAAGGAATTCCTCCTTCTCGATCGGAAATCTCTGTGAGTTTGTTTTGGACGAGGGCATTTTTGATAGAAAGACAGGTAGCTACCTTATTAATGGTACCAGTGGATGAATTGAATAGAGTTTGATAGGCATTCGAGAAAATGTATGAAGAAGGATGGTGATTTCGAGTACGATGTGGTCGTTTGAGTGAGTTGCATTGCGACTCGCTGACTGGATTACTTATAATGGCAATATTATCGCATCCGTCATCACTCTCTTCACTTGATGCATCGCAGGAGTTCTGCAATTTTTTCATTGTTTGCTAAATTAAAAGTTTCGTTGAAATTCTGTGATTCCCAAACGGTACAATGCGCAGTTTACAATGAATGCTACTATCAGAATTTCTGAAGTTGAATGTTTGACAATTTACTTATACTGACTGTGGTACGGAAGAAACCTTCCAGTAATCCGAAATTTTCTTACAATTATTGGCTATCAAAGTTTGATTGGCTATCAAAATTCCGACATATTGTCACTTCCATGAACCATTTTTTCAAAATGATCATAAAAAGAAAAAACAAAGGAGGAAACTGAAGTAATCATGTGCTGATTGTAATCAGAGATGAAATTGTTCTCAAAGCGAATGCTGCTGCCATAAAAGGATCACACTGAATGCTGCATTACCTTATCGTCACCAACAATTGAGTTGTCATGACTGGTGGCTTTATGGGAGTGTCGACGTGACGGCGTCTGAGTTGATCTCAGTTCACGCCATCGAGTGCCTTGCTTTAACACGTCAATCTGCTGTTGAAACTGACTACTCTGTAGATTACCATTCTCGTCATCGTCCAGCATTGACATGATCTCCTTTAAATACTCATCATAACTTTTGACGACCCCAAATTACTGGTTGTTCCGATAATGTACACTACAAGAGTGCACGTGCTAAGGCACCCCCATCAAGGGGACATTTCGGCGCCATCGCCTCGTCTCAATGATGTTTCGGCGCCACTGTTTCCGCCTAAGCATACTTTGGCGCAACCAACTGCTTATGTATTCTTTTCAACTATTATGCCGAAACACTGGGTACTCCAGCTGGATTAAATGAATATAAATAGGCAGGATTTATTCTTCACTGGATTCGCAATTGCCACTGAAACGAGGTTTTGGTTCTCACCTTAATATCATTTCCCGTAACAATATCGGTCTCATCTTCTGTGTTCACAATCAATGAATCGGTTAAAACGTTATCATTGTTATTATTATTATCATCCATATTATTCGTGGCATTAATAAATTTTGATGACCATTTCGTGACACATATTCGAGGTGTTTCCGTATCTGTTACGCCTATAAACCAAAAAGTTGTTTAGTATTATGTTTTGACAGAAAATTTACAATAAACAATTTGAGTGGATTGGAGTGAACTTTAACATTTTTGACAGTTTGAAGGTGAATTCATAAAACTGGATCTGTAAGGCGTTTCCTGAGATAGCGAAAGGTTAACATGATATCAATCCGATCGAAACTATTTCTGCTTGGATGAGTGGTGCGGATCTTTCATTAAGAAGGACATTATGAAATCATTAATCCAAATTCTCGGAAAGTCATAAAAAGTTCTGCAATACGGCACAAATACTGACCAGCATCATCAAGTGGGACGGTCCTGTAGAAACTCTTCACAGGTGAAGTGATTTCAATGCATCCATTCCGTTCAAAATCGCTCGCAATGATCATATTCTCTTGATTTGATTCATTTACTGTTAGAGCTGTTGTGGATAGAGTTGTTAGACCACTAAAAACAACAACTTTTAGATATTTCACTTGAATCGTCGTTCACATCCTTCACAAGCGAATACAAAATCATAATTCGAATACTATGTACACATAACTGACTGTATGGTTTACGCAAACCGATATGAACATTGCGATATTTAAAATGATGAAATTGCCACAACAACTGCGTTGGATACAATCAAATTCAGAAATTTTCATCAGTATGAATTTGACTTTCCATTTAACATCTTGAAAACTTTACGACAAATTGTAAGTGAAGTATAAATTACTGACGCGACTTCGTTGAGTGCCTCGTGTATGGAGTTCTCACCGGATGAATAACCGATATCCGGTTGAGGCTCGAGCTCTTCTTTTTCAGACGATTCATTGGCTGGTAGGGGTGATGTTCCATCAAGCATTCTTGTCCTAGAAAATGTTGATGCATCAAATCTGAACAAAGTCATTCTGATCCAGAAGTCGCTAGAAATGAACAAGCACCCGATCCCAGCTATGTAATTCAGTAGCACCTACTGTGTTTGTATCATGGTGACACTATCGACGATACTCTCGTATTCGTCTTCGGCGAACGGAATGGTGTCCTCTTCACTCCTCAGTGGATCATCCGAACTCGCTTCGGTTATCGTACTTCCTTCAACAACACGACGTCGCTTTGTTAGCGGTTCACTCAACTCTGGATCACTCTCCCAATCTTGTTCACTCTGAAATATCACAGCTTTGTCGTTTTCACATTTGAGACTTTCCCGAGGAAGTGCATATTTTGCCCAAATGTAGCAATTAATTGCAATTTTAATATAATAACATTTCCAAAACTTTATGCTTGATTCGAGAAAATTCCTCTCGGTAAAATTATTCCAAATGCATTTTCTCAACAATTAAGAGGCATTCAAAGCAACGACGCTGAGACCATTAACACGATGGTAAAGACAGATAAATGCAGATGTACTCGCATGATGAGTGCATGGAAATAAAGTTAAATTGCATGAAAATTTAAACATATTTTAATTCGTTGACCTTTTATGAGTTCTTTGCGGTCGTAATAACCACAAAAGAGCTCTTCAAAGGCCACGACGGCTACCTGATGTTCTCCATTATTCAGTCAATAAAGAGACAACAATACAATATGCGTGCATGAAAATGATAGCAATAACAATAACAATAATAACAAAATCTAAATAAAATCTTACATTAACGCATACATAAACAGTAAATAATGACGAGTACAGACGGATATTAGAGGAAAATATGGTCGATATAATATATCCCAGTTGAGGACTTCAGGGTCACTCATATGTAAACACGCATGCATCTAGCACTCTAATTAACTGTAATCATGCCGTATTAATAACCGTCCATTTCGGTCTTTCTGTCTGTCTATACAGCAACATATTGGACTAAAAAGGAGGCGAATGGATTTCAAAGGCAAAGGAGGGGAGAGACAGATTTTACAGAATGCTTAGTTAGGGGAGGGGTTTCAATCGTTCACAAATGCGAAATGTAACTACTGAATTGATCTGGTTGAATAATATTTTAAAATATGTCCATAATGGTATGACAAGTACACATGTACATATAATGTCTGATGTGTACCTGATCATTATTATTGTTTGTTGATTTGGATAACGTGTCATGAATAATAACAGAGTGGTATTACTGCGATTCTGCGTGCGCATTTGTTTGTTTTACGTAACATACACTGACATACTTTAAAAGAGTGAATTTGATCATGGCATATCAAGATTAATATTACACTGTTGCAACAAATAGAATATATCTACAATGTATGTGAATGAGAACATATGAGGAAGATACTGCAAGATCCTATTTGGTAACACTTTTGAGAGGACTTGACTTAGTCAATTTGCAATTGTTCTGTAAATTGATATTACAATCAATGGCTGAATAGAAAATGTAACAACAGCACCTTTGAAATTTCATTGTCACGTTACAATGGTGCAATATGGTGGTAATTGTGTCATGCTTGTGAGATTATTAACTACGGATGGAACGAACGAACGGGGTGATTTCGATTGCATTTTGAAGTCATTAAAATCAGTGGAGTGAAAAATTTGAAAGTCGTAAGATACATGAATTTTATGGGCTTAACGACAAGGGTGGGGATGATTTTGCAGAAAGAAGGGGCATTATATGAATTATTGTGTGAAGAGATCGCTTCGACAAGTCATCCCTTATCTTGAAAGCCCTCTAGAATCCCATGAAAATTCGATCTTCTAGAGAAGCGATCGTGGATTCCAATCGTTTCTAATCCCAAATAGATCCCATCATTTAGAAAAAAATCAGATCAACTTGCGACGATTGAAGTCTCTCCTACTGAGAATTTTTCTCTTTAAGTATTTCTATAAGAGCTTCTCGCAGGTTCTTTAAGCTCTAGGCGAGTCAAGGTAATCGGCCCGATGATGACTCAGAATGGTTTGAAGTTGATGACTTGAAGTCAACAGAAAGATTCATAAGTTTAAGCAGGATCGGAAATGAATGCGGAATGCGAAACGGAAGCGATGAGTGGACATTTTCAAAAGTAAATACTGTTTAAAGGTTCAATATTGCCGCTGTTCTTGACATTGACTGATGCTTTCGTCATCTTAATGTTAAAACATTTCCTGAGTAAACACAGTCTCAAAGCACCACAAGTAAATAAGTAATGCATTAACAATCTTAAAGCATTTCAACTCACGCCTTTGTTGTGTTACAAACCAAAACATTAAAACGTTTTCAAATATAATATTGATGAATTGTCAAAGCACTTCACCAGCGAATCTTCATATAGTCACCGATGTGTATGCACAAATGATTTACGATGGAAAAATTCGGGACAAACAAATATGAAAATCTGCGAGGCTTTTGAGTACAAAAGAAGGTAAAAAAAGATATTTGTGCAATGGATAATCCTACGAAGGACTGATACATCGCCTATGATCGAAAAAATCAAATGCAAATCTGTCAATCGATTAAAGATGAGCAGCCCATTGGAATTTACGAGTGAAAAAATTTCACTTCTATAGACATCTTCAAGAGCTGACAATGAATAATTCATAAGCATTCTATTCGAAGTTTACAATTTACTAGCACATTCGATTAAGCGTAAGCCGAATCAGAGAGATGTCCATTGTTCATAAGTATTATGGGCAAGCCAAATATTCATGAATTAAAAATTCTTACCTTAAAATTTCAATACTCAAACTCAAGTAATGAGAAGGCAAGCCAATGGAATGCGAATAACATCGCAGCAATCACACAAAAAATACAACAATAACAAGCTTTCTGTGGACAAAACAATATTTTGGTAAGACTCGAAAATGTGGTATTCTCGCGAAAACATGTCACGTCGTGATCAGAGACCATCTGCGCTAGATGAAATAATCAGTTGGTGACGTTATTCATGGATACATGTAAAATTCCCTTTGGATTACACACAGAGACTGTGATGTTTTAATTTATGATAACATTCATAATAATAATAAACATCGCTCATGAATGCTATCAAAGGAACGAATGTGTGTATTCACTCAGTGATTTCAACTGCGATGATCGTAAATAATATCGCAGATATGCATACATAACAATCAATCAACTGTATTCATGCTCACATGATCAGAACAAAAGTCGAACGAAGATACATTCGAACGATAATTTCAGCATCATCCATTTATCAAAAGTGCTACTAAGATCACTTGTTCGACATAGCACTATAATTAGACTTGCTCAAATCATATCCGAATATCTAAAGCAATAATCATAGGCACTGGCAGATAGTAGCAAGCTGTGGAAGGCAATTACGAATGCACTGGACTGATGAAAGGGCTTTAATACTACTAATTCGGATGTACCGAAAAATTTAATTGGAATTTTATAGAATATCGAAAATAATTTTCGATGGAAAGCATTCAATACACTAAATACAATCAATAGAGCTTGCTTGCAGATTTGAATAGCTGAAGGACAACTCACAATAGATCTTTGAGGAATTACACTCGATCTGGACCATGGAAATGGCTCACAAATGATTCTTCTTTAATAATTTCACAATTGTATGCTTGATGAAATGAAGTAAAATTTCAGCCAATAGCGTCTCGAAACTACATTTCCGATTTTTTCTATCAACTCGGTGAATAATAAATGAACAAAATCGTCATAATCAATGATTACGAAGTCTTCGAATGAAGCACACGAACACGACACGAATCGAGAACGCATCATACACCCAAAAATCTCATAATCAAAAAATTCCACCGCCTCTCATGATGCCTTCGTTCAGTTTCAGTGTAACAGAGCAGAAAAACGAAAGTGCATTCATTATTCACCAAAATGATTAGTTCATCCACGCAATTCAGAGCAGTCTATCGATTCGTGCACATAATCTGGATTATAACCGGTATCAATCCACATTATTAGGCAATATGAATCGCTGAATTCAGTAATTCAGACATATATTCTATGATTCCAAAACATTTCACCCTTCTCACAAATAACAAATATCAAAATGCACTCAGTACCTATACGCGCGCACCTATGAGGTGAAAACATTTTCATTTTCTTCATCATTCATCAAAGTTTTAGTTGCACCATCGTTTTGGGCAATCCAGTCCGAAACTTAGAATTTTCGATGCTTTTACGTTAGATCTTTACGAACACATTATACAACAGTCATATTCTCAACAATGCAAGGAGCGTTTTCCATTAAAAAAACATCAGATTATTTTACAATTTTCCAAGTTCAACGAAATATTACAAATGATAAATTGCTGATGAAATTACAAATAAAAAATTATCTTGCTGAATTCCAAAACATGCATTATTACTACTATGCAGTCCAATCAATCAGTGAGAGTTACCAATTTGAGTGCAACGACACAATTGAATTATTGATGAGACACACGAAGAGATGCTAAAAAATTCCATTCTTTTAACGAATTTAGAATAAAATTTGTCGAAACGAAAACTCCATTCGATTGTCTATTCCATATTCCATTAAGAGAAGTTTTTTTTGTGAACTTTTCTATTGAATTTATGAATGAATGAATAAAATTGATTGGGAAACTGAATTAGAACGCAGCAGAATTGACAATGCCTGCATGAGCACGACCATTGAATGCCAGAGTGCGGTAAATCTGATCGTTGAATCGCTGAAAGGTTTGCCTACAAATCGCGTATCGCGCCAAACACTCCAAATCAATTGGTCTACTTAGTTGATTTCCAAACCAAAATGCACTGAATGGAAGGAGAAACACACTGAAGTGAGTGCTCTAATTTGACGACTGAAGGACGTCTGACGTTCGCTTGTAATTGCCATGCAAAATGCGAATGAATCGGACCAAACCATTTACGTGAATAAAAAGTCACCAAAGATTAAAATCCTCATAACAATGATTGCTTTCCCTTCATTCATGGAACAGCTTAAGAACGTAAGAAAGTCATTCAGAAAGGAAGTTTGAAAAAAAGTAAGATATCAACATCCTTATCGATGCAAAGATGACTAAGACATTTATTCACAATTCAGCTCCCAAAACGATTACAAAAATCATCATCACCAATGCAATGAAACCAAATCTTACGATAAGTTCTTCTTAAACAGAAAATTACCAGAAATATTCATATCTTAACTGCTACTTAAACATCATCATATTCCAGAAGTTAGATTCATTCAAATACAAATACTTGCAATAATAAGAACAAAAAATTTTTCATATTAAACTCCGAACTAAGGTTTATCCAGCTCTAGCAACTCGTCAGCTCCAACAATATCTTATCTATCAGCAACACAACCACAACAATTCCCTACTCTTTTGATCAAACGAAACTGAAATTACTCAAATAATCAGAGATCTAAAATCAAAACAATGCACATGAAACATTTAGGTCATAGTAGGCATGCTTGAATTGGAATGTGCAGAGAATGAACAATGAAGATATTTTGTGTTCGTTGTGCACTGAATTAGCAGCATCAAAAAGCTTTCTTGAATACCTGAAAGTTGCCCTCGATCTGTTTCTCGATGCGAAATTGAACTGACAACGACCGAAGCCAAAGATCGTGCCAACGCTGTGTCAACACTTTCAGGTGTTGCTGACGACGTGTGGTCCGACAATCCCAGTTCTGGTTGTTGTTCTCCTCAGCTCTCCTGTAGAATAAACGATTTCTTTCATTATTTGCATCTCATCTGCGTGGAATTCCAATTATTTATCCATAAATGGACGAATTTGCGAAAAAAATGCCTTCATATAAATGGAATGTCACAAAAAACGTTATGACCTTATTAATTTATTTATAAGATAAAATCTTTATTGTCCTAATCTTTTCTTATCCTGTCATCATTGCTGCATTTCACCAACTGAACTTTTCATCGTTAACATTCCCACTGATACCGTTGACAACAGTATCATTCCAACGCAATTATCATTACGGTTCTCATTATAAATGGAGCTCGAAATGATCAAATTCAACAATTACAATACAAAATTGAGCCAAATAAATGAGGATAACCATGATCACAATACTAAATGAAACATCAGTAATCTTCCTTCTCTGTCAGATCTATCCGCAAGTCATTTCAAAAAAAAAACTCATTCCTTTCGTAAACTGCATGGAAAGAATCATAAATGCTAATCGAATCGCTTTATTTTTGCAAAAACGCATTTTTGTATTTCCGTTAAGGATGATGATAATGAATGCTGATGGCCGTTAATTTTGTACATTTGAGACTAATTGCCCTTAGCGAATATCCTTCAAACAAGCGAACGCTTTATAAATTAACTTAAATTGACAGTGTGTTTGCGCGTGTGGGTGATACTTTACATTCATAGACACAGTACAGTTTTCAAACGGAAAACTCAACGGATGGAACCGATGTCACACTCTTCCAATAATTTAGTCAACTTTTAAGCGGATTTTAAAATTAGATTGGAAAAAATTAATTTTCGAACTGAAATCGCGAACGAGAGAAGAGTGCAGAAGAATTGCAGCTAGTAACAGATGAACTGAAAAATTATCAGCAATCAAAATCATCAGCAATGAGCACGAATAGTTGAAAAATGAAAATTCATCTGTAGATTTATCTATATATGTTACGTGATGAATGCTGCGACATTTTTCGTACAGAACATTCGAGTTAAACACACTGATAAGGACGCAGAAATTTGCAAATAAAAATGTTCGTTAGAGAATGAAAAAAGCATCCATCCCATCAAATATAGCAATCAAATCACCCACCTGATTAGTGAACGTTCCACGTTCTGTACCAATGTCTGTCCCTCGGTTTCGATTTGCAATTGGAGTAGCTGAAATAAATAAACCGAATTAGCGATGTTTCATCTTTGATTGAGAAATCAACATGACGAACTCATGTAAAGTACAAGTAAAACTTAAATCCACAACACAAACACTCGTAGATCAACAACACTGACACTGTCCATTGTGAGTGTAAGTTAACAACCAAAAAAACACATTATTACATTCTAAATAAATCGTTACGATGCATCGAATCAGCATATGCAAAGAATTACAACGTGAACGAACGAACACAAGATGAAGTCCGTGCTTTATCTTCTCTAGTGCTAAGATCTACAGATTATTCAATGACAGATAGACAGCAGCAGCTAAGAAAGAGTATGATCTTACTCATCGAACTATACGGACACGATCATTTCATTTATATATCTTTCAAAGTGTATATATACGAGAGCTGATCCACTCGTCGGAAAACACGTAAAACACCTGTCCGTTGAGGTGAAAATGCAAACAAAACATCAAATTCTGAGTGACCAACATCAACTATCGTCTTCTCATTTCGTCCATCAATCGACTCTCCTCTTCGATTTTCATTCGTCAATCAACCAGCACGCACATTAGCATTAAGCAAGTGATTTGTGCATTATTATGCAAAACAAATCATCACACTGATTGTATGTTAATGCCAGCAAAAACTGATTACGATACACTCACTCAATTATGTACTACGTAACACCTTTGCAATATAACAGGTATCAGTGGAAATAAATTCTCGAAAAAAAGCACAAAAAATCGCAGAAGAAATTAAGTTGTGATGGTTCGCGGAACGTAGTCGTGTCTTAATTTGTTGTCGAAATTAAATGCAGTAATGAATGCAGCAAATGAAACATTCCTGTGCGATTCGCATTGTTTTTGAAATGAAACATTCACTGAGAAGAAATATGTCTCGTATAATGTTTCGTTGAGACAATATGAAAAATGCACTCACTCGTCAGACTATGAAACGCTCATTCTGCAACGCAGAAAAAGAATTGTTACGTACATCCTTCGGAGAAATGGATAAATCATATAACTTGTTCCATTTTTTCAGCAGTAGTTCGTCTGCACAAAGAAAATTTGTTCACTCGATAATACCTAATGAACCGATCCGTGAACCCGATCGGTAGACGATCATAAAACTAGTCACTTGCAAACGACAATCAACAATAGAGTATCAGAAGCATCTTAACGTTTCCATAATTTCAGTTGAGTGTTCAACATGACAATATCGATTATTAACAATGTATGAATATGGCATTTGTAAGAGGGATAGAAGGGAGTTAACATTGTAAAATATAATAATTCGCCAGCGTATGCGCTACAAAACATTCGATTGCGAAGTATAGAAGTGCTCTGAGTAGCTTATTTGAGTTGAGTTGAATTTGAGTTTGAGTTGAAAGGTAAAATTTGTTTTGATTTTGAGGGCGATTGTCGACTTAAAATTCAACTATGTGGATAAAATGAATGACAAAATGGGTGAATGAATATGTATGGCTGAATACGAGTAACATTACTGGATAATCAACAACAACAACAATAACATAATATTAATGGAGGAGATTTTAGTAGGAGTATAAAGAACCGGTTATAATCATACTAGAAAGACTCACTCGATTAGAAATCCTTACAAAATTCACTTACTATCAGACCTACCACCTAAACAGCAAAATTTTCGTATCTCAGCCATTGGTTTGGCAAAAAATTATAATACATTATGAAGTAACCGTTCGAAGTAATTAAAATGTTTTCATATCAACACCATTTAGGCAAAGAAGTTTCATCCCATCCTGCGTTCTGATATGATACTTCGTGCAAGATACCGAAAATTAGATCAACGGTTTTGATTTTCATCCGTGCACTCATTCTGACCATCAAATTTTGAACTATTCAAACAACATAACTTTTTATCAGCCTGACTAGATCTTATCATCCCGCATGGGAGCCTGAATTCGTTAGTTACATTCAGACTCTAAAAATTACAGTCTGGAATTAATATTCATCTGGTTGGTATCCTTTCGGAAGGTTTCCGATAGCTATGGTAGAGAAAGATGAATTGTGGAGCAGATTGAGGTTATCGGACAGGGATTATTGCACGACCTAATGAACGCAACGTGATCCCGTCGAATCAGTGAAGCGAAATCAAATTATAATATAAATCCTCACCCACCGGTAGGTTGTTAGAATGGAATCAAACAACAAATTAAATCGTCTTTATAGCACAACACAGTGTTCGCTCAATCAAACAGATCGGCGTGTTCTGAGGGTGGTTAGCGATACTGAACGTGTTTCTCAACACCATGATAATAACTATCAACGATTCGGAAACAAGTTGCAATGCTTCTGAGAGCAATCAACAAACAATTCAAATCACCCATAATCCAGGAAATTACTAGGGAAAACCTTTATTCAGCAAAACTATTCGAACAAATACGCAACACACAGACTGGCGAATTGTGAAGGCGACGGAGGTTGAAACAATACACAAAGTTTTCACAATACAGAATCTCAGCAAAAATGCACAGACTCAAATCATAATGCCTTAATTTCGGATAAAAATCAACATAAATCTATAAAACCATTTCAACAGGAACCATTTTTCATAGAAATATTGAGCATCCAAGATTTCAATTTCAATGAGATGACTTGATTCTATCAATACCATACTGACAGAGAATATCAGTATTAGAACGTACTGGAAATAAGTAATACTGGAAACTAATTAGTATTGGAAATTAATCATCGGTAGTGGAGATTAATTGTCTGAGAACAATGCAAAGAAAAAACAATCCTACACTGATAGACACAGTCAAAATCAGACGGAAAGAATGCTCAAATAAAAAAAAGAATGCATGAAGGAGCAGTCATGCATGAAGCAACGCACAACGAATGACTTTGATAAACACAAACTGTCGATCGTACAAAATTCCAACGTTCACAAAAGCATCCCCTCATCGAGTGTTCAGTTGATACCGAATCAATAATCAATACAATTCCACTCCCGTTCAACGCATGATCGAAGCAAAATCAAACATTTTATAACATTATTTACATTGTTTGCCGTAAAGCATTTATAAACTTCGCTGCATTCAATCCATGCCACATGCCATTCAACACGCCTTGAAACATCATTCCCGCATACTAATGACCTCTACAGAAACTAATATTACCTTTACCCTACACTAACAATGAATTACCGGTAAGGAAATTTGTTATGTTTGTGTCAAGCTGCCACCACCGAAGTGTCTCATCTGCATAAATAGGAATGTCTACAATGACTATTAAAATATCATAACGTATACCTCGAAGACAATCTTCTCTCCTGATACATTCAGAAATATGCGCCAACCAACTGGCAGCACATGCTTTGTAGAACATCAGGCGGACTCATAAATCGCTCTCTATCAGTAGTACGATAACAAAGACTGTACGCATTTCAAAAGCAATATGACTCGAACTCCCAAACGGTTCACGCGTTATCCAACACAACACTGTTCACATGCATTAATGATCCGAAAAAATTTGAAAAGAATCAAAATTGAAACTTTGCAGTCTTGATACGGTATTTGATCACGACGGCAGATTTTATGATCATAATACGATGACTGCTTAACGAAATGCTACGGTAATCACTCATAGACGTACAGTCTATTTTTAAGAAGACAAGTTTACGAGGTGAAGATTTTGTGGCAGATAGCATCTTTGGCGAGGAATTACTCAGAATTCCGCTACATTTTCCCGCATGTTCCAGGGCAAATCGCAATTTGCAAATGCCCAATTTTCTCAAAATTTGGTTCCTCTACCACAAAAACGAAGTTCTCATCAAATACGATGAACGATTTCCACTTCATCTAAACCTCATAATCATCTAATAAAATTTATATTTCCATCTTCATATATAGGAATATCTACAGTGACTGTTAAAATATCATAACGTATATCAACGGTTCTTAACAGCTATTTGCAAAAACGAAGCGATTGCAAACTTGATATGAAGCGATTGATGTCTCAATCAGATAGCAGTGCAAAACCGAATAATCACTATGCAAGTTTCGGCCCGCTAAAAATTGAAGAAGTAAACGACCGAAAATGAGCGATAACGAACCATTTCACATGTCATTTTTTTCGTTATTTGTTCAAGGAATGCACAAATGTAAATAAGTCGATGAAAGTAAACACAAACAAGCCGAAAATGGTCATAAAATAGAACGAGCTATAATCATAATAAAAATATTTCTGAAAAAGATAACACTTATCGTTAGTTTCTGAATCAAATGTTGCTCTGACTTATAACTCAACTACAAATAAAGAATATTTCAGCCATATCTATGATTATTCATTACGTTTCGATTGTAAATACGTTACCCAGTACTCATAAACATGCTGCTCACAGTATATCTATCACACGTTACCTGTACATTATGATTATCTGCTACATTTCATCCATATAAGGATGGTGATATATATATATATATATATATATATATATATATATATATATATATATATATATATATATATATATATATATATATATATATATATATATATATACCAGGCATGAAAATCGAACACAAAAACTCCCATTAGTGAATGAATAATAGAATCAAAAAAGCGTCCAAAGAATGTGGTGAATGATTCGAAACGATATGATTCGAAGCATCTAGATGGTTCTAAGTGATTCACATTACGATTCAAACACAGTCTATCTTCTCATCGATTATTATAAAATAATCTTAAAATACATAGTTGAACGTGAACAGATTAAAATTTAGCGTTATCGATAAGACTGATGCCTGACTGACTGGCATCACAAGTGTGTTTTGTAAAAATACCGATAGTACAAAGTGTTATACATAAAGTATCGAGATATAAAAATGTTCTGATGAAATAGAAATGGTATTTGCGTAGTCGTCATTCTAACGGTACAACACTGACAAATCTGACGGCACTTCATTTACATAGTGATAATTTCGATTTTTTTTGTTGAAAGTATGAGATGAAGAGCAATTTAGTTTGCTGTTGAGTGACGTTAGATAAGAGTTTTTAATCAAATTATGACTCGAATGACGTGCAATTTCGCATTTATATACGAATAAAAATTCGAAAATAATCTGGATTACGAAGAAAAGAATGCAATTTGATGTGAACACACTGTGCTCTTTATGACAACTGCAATGCTTAATTACAAGACAGCAACCACTTCATCTGATCTGACTATACTTCAGGCGCTTTCTAAATCGCTTTTGAGGAATCCATCCAGGTGGAATAGGTATAAAAAATGATTGATTAAGTAAATTAACGTTGCCTAACAGAAACAAAATAATCTCTTCCAAGATTTCTAAAAATAATTTCTTACTTCATATACTATTCAAAGTGAATATTTCTGATGCGCACCTTAATCGAGTTTCATCGTGCCACTTTTTTGCGCATAAAATGGATTAACGCAGTCAAACGACACATTAAAAATTTTCACTGCAAACTGCAAAACCGTTTATACATTGCAACAAATATACGAATGCAGAAATTTTACGAAAGCAAAAGCTAATCGGTCTTTGAAAGCTACTGAACAACAACTGATTTTGAGTTGGAGACGTCTTTAGCTGCATTGAATGAAAGGATCGAAAGTGAGAATATCATAAGCAGCTGTACGTGTTCAATGCGATTCAACAACGAAATGATACAATACAATAATGTCAATCATCATTCACATATCGTATTGCGTTGTAGTAATACTGTTATTTGATACGCGTTTTTTGAACATCTATTCTACACTGCACTCATGCCAGATAATACAGCTTCTTCATCAAATATTCAAATATTCGATGGATACTATCAATATCACGATCGTGTTCACGATATTAGCGCATTTTCGTGGTTGTTGAATGTTTTCCGATTATATCGCCATAAGAAGGTCACGGCGCTCAATAAGCTTTAAAAGATTTGAAAGCAATTATCAAGCAATTTATAACGACTGCATGGAGATTAAATGGCATCAGGGAGGTGATTAGAAAGGCATTTATCGGGATTAGAATCTACTAAATTTTTTCGTCAGATCATTGAAATTTTAATATGAAGTTGGCTTTCCGCAAGCAATATTTTTAGCGTTTTATGTCAGCCTGTGTACATTATTTATTATACATGCAATCATATTCAATGACATCTATCTATACAGCTCATTAAATATTAATAACGTGTTCTCGCCGAGAAGCGAGTATAATTTCACGCAGCTTGCTTGCCTCATCAAACACTCGAATACGTTTGTGAATGTGAACGGAAAGTTATCAAAATAATAATATTCTACAATATCAAACCACATTCCAGCTCACTATCTTCCTCAAACCCTGAATCACTGGATTAGACAATATCAAACAGTACAAGGAACACATACGTTTTGAAGACAACAACTTCGTTTGCTAATTTAGAACTTACAGTTCAAGTGTCATTTCAATGGAACAATATTCCACTGAAAAAATTAACATAAACCAAAAAAACCGAAGACTTTACAAAAATCTAACTGAAAAATCTGCTGAGGAATCATTGAAACCTAACACTTTCCAGATGTTGTTTCAAGTTAAGTACAGTCGTATGATAATAAATGTATCAATAAATTAGCACATGAAGAAATCTACAATATATGAATGCGCCAATTGTAAGTAAAAAGTAAATGCGCTATACAAGCCAGTAAATAAATAAACACTCGTTCACGAACGGACATGAGCACTTTCACCGAAAGAGTAACTAAGACAAACAAGGTCATCGCCGTTCGTCTAATAAATAACCAACGATAATGGCCATAATGACCAATAAAATGGTCATTCTAATTGTCTCCAAGTAAAAGATTGCATTCATCTGAAGTTCTTAATCCCTTAAACCGTATCACTTATGCCCTTTTGATGAATGATAATCCTAGCATAAAATCATGATAAGTAAAAAATCTCACGCATTACTGATATTTCCCGTATGGCAATGAAATATCTTTGGCAATATTTCTATTTGCTAACACTTCAAAATGTGTACTTCTTCGCTTTGTGCTGTATTCGCCCTCAGAGACAGTTTTGAAAAAAAACGCTCATTATACGAAACATTGTTAGAATTATTATCTGATCGCCAGAAGTTCAGATCAATGAATATCTAAAGAACAATGTCAACAATTACAACAATTCATTAGAATCAAAACTGAGTTCAATGATAAGATGTACACGAAGAAATGGGCCCTCTGATCCGCCAAGGAACGAGTATTTCGAGAAGTCCGTCCAATCCGTTGCGGTCACCGTTTTGATCAACAATCAAACGGCTGGAACGACAAATTTTGCCAATTTATGCTAAATAAGCCACCCTGCTGAGATCGTTAAAACGGGTAGATGAGTGGTTACAAAAAGAAGAAAGAGGTACTCAGAATACCTACAAACATAACGATAAGAGGAATCGAGCCGAGCCGGTAGATTGCCCGATAAGATATAACAAATTGCAAATAAAAGTGAACACTGCAGGTATCCAGCACAAACATAAAATGTACGATTGAATAAATAACGGTGTTACACAAATTACGAGCATACATAATAAGCACACACACAACACAAACGATGGATCTGATCGCTCTTAAGAGGAAATCAATCATAAAATTGAACTGAGCGGATCAGTATCGAGTATCGATGAACATCGATCACATCACAGCTAGACTCATCCATTCATTCATACAGTCTCAATTCGTGAGGATTGATGATGCAAGTGACCAGCAGTTCACCTTGTCGCACCTTGCCATCGTCTATAATCCATCATCTGCTGCTGCCAATGTGCTCAGATTACTTATACCTTCACAATCGATCCACTCTAATTACTACTAACTCGTATCGTTTCCACCGTCAATTCCCATCGAATATCAATCCACCAATGAAGAATTCACAATTTTTTAAACGAAACTTCCCAATTTCTCAAACAAATTCCATGAATTAGCATCACCTTTCTGCCTTATCTGAACACAAAGTAGAACTGAACACATAATGAACAATATCTTTGGTGTGAGGACAAAACGGTATTGTTCAATGGTTAATAGGAATAAATATGTGTGAACTCCCTCAATATAACCTTTTCAACTTTCAAATTCGAAAAGATATCAAAGATCATTGAATTACTGAAATCTCAGCTTCTGATCTTCAATCCTAGCAAATCTGAGTAAGCATTGAATGAATGAATACATTACAAGCATCTATATCAAAAGGTAAGACATAGATTGATGTAATCGTCGGATTCAACGCTCTAATGCATCTAATCTACAACAACTGAGAAACGAATGAGTAATAAGAAATTGATGTACGATAGAAAGGCGTAATAATGGCGAACTGAAAGAACGTTCGGGCGAGCGAACCATCAACAAGGCCATAAAATTAATTGTGATATATTATAAATGCATTCGTCGTGCGTTACATCGAACAATCGGAATCTATCCATTGAATCGTGCGTCGAGAATCACCATTCACAAAACTTTCGTTCGCATATGCAAATGAAACATTCTGATGTCAGCATGAGCGTAATCACCCACCAACATAATATAACAACAAAATTTATTGTGAATCGCTCGTTAAACCATCAGATCATCGTGTAATATTCTCCTTATTACAACAAAAACGATTGCATTCACTATCAAAATTGCAATCTTAGTCATAATCGTATAATTCCGTATTTTATGAGTTTACGAACAAGGGCAATGGTTCACCACCACCACATATCACAATTTCCCACTGATTCACTTTTCACGAAGGAACAGATTTATTACGATAATCACATTCGAATGCTAATATGAATACTATTTTTCTCTTACAATTAGTACAGTTTAGAGATGATGTATACCAAATGATCAAAATAAACACATCAAAAGATCTAATTTCTTCGTGATAGATCTAATGTGATATGTATAAAAATAATTCAGATCCAATATAACAAAATCTATAAGATAGGTTTGAACACAGTAATAGCTTAGTGGTAATAACTCAAAACAAAGATGCATTACAGCGCTCAGTCACTCAGAAAGCATGTTCTATCGTTCCAGTGGATACGGTAAAAAGTATCTCTGAACTGAACGCATCCAAGGAATTGATGAGATCAGCAACAATTAGAGGCGCAACGTTTGTCGCCAGTTCACATTTGTCAAACAAGTGCACTATCTGAAAGACGGATACCGCTACTCAACAGTGAATATCGCATAACGAAAGCACTTTGAATCGAGAGATTAGACTGCGTATAAAAGTACTCGAAAGAAGATTAGACTCGTTCATCAATCAACAAATATTCATTGGAGACACTCTCAGCCTTACAATCCGCCTATCTATTGTATCTTAAGCCAAAGTTTTAGCACTTCACAAAGTCAGTCACTCGACTACAACATCACCTATCATCGTTCCTTGGGATTATCTTGTTTTGATCGTGAAAAATTTCCACTGTTTCTACGTTAACGGCAATGTTATTTACTATTGAATAATATAAAAAAGATATCATAAAACTGAAACTTTTTGATTCATAATTGTAAGAATACCGTAAAAAACAGAGTAGAACACACTTTGTCAATATACTCAACAAAACAATGTTTTATGAAACGAAAATCTACTACAATTTCAATAAAATGAAAAATTATCCCATACACTGATTACTTCTCAAAGGTAATGAAGTAACTGAATTGATACATTCAGAAAATCAGAAGAGAACATCAATTAACAGGATAAAAAGTAGCACATGTTCAACTAACTGACACGGGTAACTGAGCAATTGATTTCAATCACTTAGAGATGCACGATTCATGAGGTTCAGTCGATGTAATCTAGGTGACCAATTACTGCGCTACGTCAAATGAGAACTCATCTCGAAGCTGATCAATCGAAATAATGATGAATATTTGATCAACTAGAGATCAATCAAAACAACGTTATACGCTTATAACAGTAATCACATATTGACATTAAATCACTCAGTTCACCAGTTAATACATCATTATATTTATCTCATTGCTATTATATATCCTCTTTGATGTGTCTACCTTGCAGCCCTTGGTCATCTAAATCCACCAAAATTACACAGAATATAGACAGTCGATCAGGCGGATCTCGTTCGATAGCATCGAAAAGCTGACCAGTAAACAACAATTGGACACTTACTTGATGATTGATGGTTAATTTCGTCCTAATTTTATTAATTTAGGGATGCATATTATAATCGCTATTATCACTAGTAGACTATAATGCTCTAAACTTCAACTACCTTAAAACTATTTCGATTTCTTTCCATCAGTTTTTAAAGCATTCTCGAAATGTAAATCATCTGATAACAAGTCAGTGCAAATGATTACTTCAAATATTCAGATTAACGAAAAAATGCGAAATCAACGCAACAACATACAAAGGGAAGTGAATTTGACCGCTATTTATTATATATCGGATCTTTAAACTATTTTATTTATCTTCGGATTCTTCGAAATAAGTGAATAACTTCTTCACATAAGTGATTTCCGAATTGAGTTGAACTTTTCGGATAATTTAAATTACTAACAAACTTACAAGAATTACTACTAGCCGCTCATCAAAATATAAATTCCACATTTCAACAAACCTCCAAATTAGAAATTTCTGAAATTGACGACCAAAAACTCGCTAATCACGATCACTTTCAATGTGAATTCTGATCACTCTTCAAATCACCCATCAGAAATCAAAACCACCAAAATATGTCTTCCTATAAAAACTAAAACGGACAACAACCGCTCAGTCACGAACGAACCCAATTCACGAATAATCGTCGCCAATCCAATAAAAAGCCACCAACAGTGAACAATTCAGAACACAAACACTCCTACGAATAAAATTCGTTAATTACGTGCACCAAACACAATTTCCATTCACTCAATGTCAACCCTCATTTCCTAATGTTACTCTCCTCACCAATCGAAAGACACCTGCTAAGTAAATGAAAAACAATAACAAAGAAATAACAATAACACGAACAGTTCTTTGATTGGTTTCAATAAAAAATTAATCCAAAATAAAATCATTATAAGAAATTTCATATTGCCCAAAAGATCCATAAACCCAAAATGAGCAATGTGCAGATGTTAGACATTACATAATGATTTCACAAACGGAAACCAAAATTACTATGAAATATCGAGAAGAGTTTTAAATATTCGATGGATATGCTACGAAAATATAATAGAATCACTGGATCAATCATATACAATGAAGATCGTATTTGTACAGATGAAAGGGTAGGTGTAGAGGTGAATAATAGCAACCGTGTTCAACAAATAAAAGATTCACTATGATCAATTCTAAGATGACATGTATGAAATTGATTTATGAATTAATAAAATGAAACAGTGAATGCGTGACCCACTTAACACTGTTCGATGTAGACACAACAAATTTTGTGATTAATTAAAAGGCAAGAAATACAGCAGGTGTTAGCTTGATGCATGTCGCTCTAATCGAACAATACATTAACAATAACGCAAAAAGATGCCAGAAACAAAACCGCATTGCACCTTCTTACAATTAATGTGTGAACAAATCAAAGGAGGATAAAATTTCAATCTTATGGACGACCCATTATGGTGAAAAAGCTTGGAATATGAGCTAACTATCAGCGTAAAATCACGACTATAGATTAAATTCAGTCAAAATTTTATCACAGTGACGTGAATCTATCAATTCTGTAAGTACTGAATCCTCGTCTGATAACTTGCAGTATAAATTCCAATAGTTAACTTGTTTCTCCAAAGTCTTAGCTCACTAATTTTGGAAAATTCATCAGCAGCAGCTCAATGTTTGCAATAGCACAAAGCTAGCAGTCTCACAATTTTCTTGCAGACTATTCTTATTCACTAAACGACAATGAAACTAGAATACAGTTATAATACATGCAAATCAAGTGAATGGTGAATTTAAAGTAGATGAAGGGAAGATATTCATGTTGCGAGATCAAATGATGAATTGCGGCAAAGGGCATTCATTCACTGCAAAACGATGCATGTGACAGTGAATAGCGTAAAACGTAAAATTTGTTGAATGATCTTTTTTTGCTTATGGGAATTGCGCTCATTCACTCATTCAGAACAATCACTCAGAATAGCAATAAATATTTCATTGCGACAATAAACCAAAAAAAGTTCACTACTATTATTTGACACTTCCTCCAAACACAACAAATGCAAATGCACAAAGTTCACTGAACAAAACTTTTATTGCATAGATCAGAACATTCAAAAACATTGCAAAAAGCAATGTGCTACTGCAAGTTATAATCGCTAAAAGTGTTCAATTCTAATGCTACCTTAAGTGTGACACTAAAAGAAACGACCGTAAACAGTAAAATTCTGAAACTTTAAAAGAAGTTGCTGAAAAATTCGAAGCATTCGAAGCAAGCACAAAGAATTTATGAGGGATTTACCTGCTGATCGGCGGCAAGTCTGTCTAGTTTCTTGCGAATTGTGGTGTCCTTTGAAAAGCTCGATTCGATTTTAGCGAGTTTTTCGTTTGTTGATTGAATCCACTTCCTCAGTTGTGTTATGGCCGATATTTCACGATCATCTGAAAATTCAATAGACTCTTCAATCAATTTCTGTCATCGATCAAACAGAACTGATAATTGCCTCATCATCCATACTATATCTCAATTGATAATCACATGGTTATCTGTTTAAAATTTAATTATCTCAAACTCTTAACTCATGAAGGGTTAGTGCACTGATCAACCCTCACATGCATGCTATATTGATCGAATAATTTGATCATATACTGATCGCAACTTAATCCAAACTAATTAATCATCTCAGTAACATCTATAGGAATTAAAAATCAAAGACAGCCCTTTTAAACCATTGACTATCCCAAAACTGCTGACAGTGTGGAGGATATCCAGTACAACAAAAATTCCATAATCCAAAAATCTCATTCTTAATTCTTAATTCGTTCGAATTCTTAATCACTAATCAAACCACAATCAAACCCCATCAAAGAGGCACTTTTCAATTTCAGGTTAAACGATACATCCACTGTTGGGGTAAACCGTTCAAGATAATTGCAAAATCTGAACAATCTGAAGATGGGAACCGGTCGGATAAAGTCCAAAACTCCAGCGACGTTCAAAGATCAAACGTCCACTGAGAGGCTAACATCAGAGATCGCTCTAATAGTAAGGCAATTTTAGGTTGTCGATTACTACTACTGCATGAAGTACTTACAAACTACTTTACTGCTCAGCTATTCATGAATTTTTATAAGCATTCAGTTGATATACTATCAGATATAGCATTCATATACATTTAGCTTATACTACCATAGTCCATTAAAAGACGCAAAACTAGATACCTAATATGTTTGACCCATTCATTCCCTCAACGCTTGAAAACAACCCATTTAAAAGCAACACTACTCATAAATCATGCTGATAGTGATCACTGGCGAATTTTTAATGCGGTCAATCCACTCCTAACAAATTATTGTCTCGAAAAGCTACTCCCATTCACACTTTCCTCAATTTCACTATCAAATTTTGCTTGTCTCAGGAATTTCTTGGTAGCGAAACTCAAACACACGTTCAATACTTCAATACTTCAGGAACTCAGGAAAGCAATACTTCGCTGCAAGTAAAAATCGGAATTAATGCATTTCCGACAAAGGACTGGAAATATTCATCTGAAATGAGCAGAAATTTTTGGAAAACAAATAAACTAACACGGAAGGAGCACTGAAAAGTGATGATCAGTCATGATGCGAGAAGTGAATTCTCAAAATGATTTTGAATAAACAATGAAATTATAATGCTCATGAAATCGATTGAAAAATATGCTGACGTTATAATAATCTGTGTCTACAGACACTGAATATAATGCCATAATATTCCTGTATTTAAAGTGCAATAAACATCATTTCATTTATAAAACGAATATTATCACGTCCGTTTTGGAATAATTGTATTTTGATTGTATTCAATTCCAATTTTCACTTGATTCAAGAAATATCAACAATATTTTATTTTTGCCTTCAAGATGGCTGTTATTTCAGCATTTTCGCTAGACATTAACATGAAAACAGTGACTGTCTGGCCAAACATTACATAATCAGTGATCCATAAAAGGGATGAATGGAAATGTTACATAGAATCTGAATTCATAGAATCCTTCCGAATGCTCTATCTTTGGGTGAATGTGTTATGATGACAACATCATCTCAAGTCTACTTTCCTTAACTGATGTTAAACTTGAACTTGATCAAGCACCGTGCCCCTAGAAGAGAAGAAAATTTATCAGACGAATAGGATGCTAATAATAAGTACAAAATTCGATCATTATGAAAGAAGTATCAATATGCAAAAAGGATCCCATTTTCCAGACTCGAATCAAAAACGCTCATTAGATTTCAGTGCATTAGCAGTCTAACTGGCAATGACATAGATCAACAGTTTTACTAGAATTATTGGGTCAAATCCAGTTTATTGGAATAAGTTTATTGGAATTAACAGTTCCAGAAATCACTTTTATCGGACATTAAAGACTTTCTTCCCTCAGCTTAAATGTGCGCTGCTTGAGGGAATATAACGCTAAATTTAAGTTCTTTTAAAGGATGAAACATTGATGTGAAGTGTCAAGTTGCGATACTCTCCTATGGATAAGCTGATTTATGCGGATGAATTTCTGGTGTAAACATCATTTCAGAACAATTAATCTTCAAACTGCAACTAAACTTCAATTTGTGCTAATTGCACTATGCTCTGCAAATGGCATGAATTGTTACTCCTCAAAAACGAGATCATCTCTCTACGAAGCTAAAAATAAAGGAACTGGAAGCTTTATGCCCATCTGCTGACTGAATTTCTCACTGTTGTCTCATACAATCGCCTACGAGTATCCAAATTTTCCGAATCTAATTTCAATGTACCATAACACTGGTGCGGTGCAAAGAACAGGTAAACTTATATTAATTATTAGTATTCTTCAAAACTATTCGAGCACGAGAAATATTTTGCTTCCATTCAGAACTTTTTCCGAACTCAAAAAATTCCACTGTTACCTATGTTTTCTCCGTCGAATTCAAACGATTGCTAAATTTAATCGTTATATACATCATAGAATCACCTCTCTTCTCGTAATACCCTCTGTTTTCCGATGTTTATTTTATGAACGAACGCTTATGACGGCGTGCATTCCATTCGAGTATTTGATCTGATAACAAGCGTGCAACCATGTGCTAACGTGATAAGAAGACGCCCAAGTAACGCCGAAAACAAAATTCAAATTGCAAAAGATTTGTTGATGAATTTTTTATGACGAAAGGCCTTTTTTGTTAAACGTTTTTTCAACATTCACTGCACGCTTGATCATTGATATTCAACATGATGTCTGATTCACTCTTTTCTGGGTTTGAATATTCAAAAATATTCATTGATATTCATAAATTCCTCGCTAAATATTGATTGATATTCATAAATTCCTCGCTAAATATTCACTGATATTCATAAAAAACTTAAAAATGATCACACTTACAGGCATTTAACAAGAAACAATATCTAATCGCAAGAAATTGTCAACGATATTTCTCCCATTGCAAAATTACAAAATGCATAATTTATCCACTAATGTTTTAATATATCCAATAAAGATTATGTGCTAAGCAGAAGAAACTCAGAATAAGTTCAACACCAAATCATATACATGCTTATCGCTAACAAAATCAGTTTCTATTCGCTCCTGAATGAGCAAAAACAGTTTGCAAATGAAATTTCGAGTGAATATTTGAAATTCAATGATTATTTTCAGGAATTTCCCATTCGTCTTCAATAAACAGATTCTGCAGAAATTAGCAAGCAAGAAACCTTTTGTGCATCCTTCAGGCGGACTATTACGACGTATTTTCAGATGTTCCATTGCTCGATTTACTGTGCTCAGCCTGTAATTTCGTTTTCATGAATATATTACCGAAACAATTCACAATATCGTTTTTTCACTTAGTCATGCCCAACCATTCGTCTCACAATAAGCCAGAATCTGCCCAACCTCAGCCAGCCCAAGTCAACCTTAACTCCTGATAGCTGAAGCCTGAACCAAAACGTTAGTATTAATTTTACCTAACCACTTTATCCCGAATACTCGCGATGTGACTTCGATCAAATATTCAAAAATTTTCCCCAGCAACCATCACAGTCAACCAAAATCATCAAATTAAACGATACAACACCTTACTGATAAATTCAAAGCAAATGAAGCGAATAATTACTTATGTGATATCATGTTGGAGAGTTGTGGTACAGCATCTGAGAGTTGTGCACCCTGAGAGACGATTTCCATTTGCCTCACTCGGAACACTTCTTCGGGTACTTCCTGAAATCAATTTTGCCACTGAAATCACTTTTAAAAGTTATTGTTTGAAGAGCTAATTTCAAAACCGCATTCGATTACATTCCCGAAATGTTTTCAATAACTCAAAAATGCATTGCCGATCATACGAAGTAGTTCTATCGAATCATTAAAAAATCATCCCGTTCATCAAGTAATATTGTACAGTTATAAGTTGAAAAGATGCAGTACGACGGTTTGTCGAAGGCGCTATGATAAGTGGAAATTCATTCATTCCTGTCAATCAATCATAATACACCCAAGTCCATATTGTAAACACCAACAAAGAACCTCAACTCTATAAAAAGCTAACGGAAATCACAAAAATCAACTCAGATAGATAACCTCAGCATAAGTTCAATGAGGGCATCAGTCATATTGTTCAAACGAACACTCAAAGATAATAATGAACCCATATGGATATCAAATGAAGATTGATTAGAGCAGCTTGGATCCTGCCTGGTCAGACCATTTCTGGCACTGATTAAAATTGTTTTCAGCCTAATTAGAATGGTCGCAAGATGTCAGAACAGTGGCGAGAGTAGGACACATGAGTCTGATTATGAGATGGGATATGGGATTGTAGAGTGATTGCAGCAGGCTTGCAATATTCCTTAAGAAAGTCAAATCATAATGTGAGATAGCACAGCAGTCATTGAGTGATTAGTATATCTCATTTATAGCCGCATGAAAGTATGCTGATTGAAGGGCATGAAGGATAATAGCAATAATCCACATTATCCTGTTATAGCATTCATACCATATCTCAAATATGTCTCAAATAGTAAACAAAGATGAACCCTAAAGCAAATATGTATTCGTATAACTGTGCATTTTGACGAAACTAACGAGATTGATCGTAATCAAATAATACCGTTCCAATGTCATTTCTTTCATATTGCTACATTTATACATTACTTTCACTATTACGAAACGTTTTTGCACAATTGCTTACACTGTTCACAAGATCAAAACGCAGAAAACAGATATTCGTAAAAGTGAACATTTCTCAGTTTAAAATTTGAAAAATGTTTGAAAATGTCCCAGTCTAGCTGAAACATGCTAAAGTAGTTTGAAAAATTTTCAGTTTTATAGCTGATTTCAAAACCGCATTCGATCATATTCTCAAAATTTTTTTAATAATTCAAAAGTGCCACAGCCAATCGTAAGAAGTAATTCAATCAAGCCAAAAAAAAATCCATCGGATTCATCAAGAAATATTGCACGGTTATAAGTTGAAAAGATGCAACATGACGTTTTGTAGAATGCAGTGCGATTGACGGAAATACGACAAAACGATCATCAAACAAATTGACGATAATTACACTGGAACGTTCGATTGAATCAAATGAATGAAGTAAATTCCAACAACGACTAAATCTCTAATTAGCATTGGCATATCGCTAGTGAATACAATTCGAAGAACCCGTTCAAATCGAGCATTTCACCCGACGTCTCAACGACTAATACGCATAGCACAAACTCTTAATTTGATCACTTATTTTCTCATGATCATTGCGATTATCGCCGATACCTCGACCTAGTCGAGAAGCTGAACACCATCTTATCAACTGCTTAAATATATCAATTTCTTATATCAAAATAGCAATTTACTTACAAGTACCAAATGTATTACAAATGAAAATTGAACATAATTATTTACCAAACGCCATCAACTACATGCCAGAAATCATCTGAACGCAAAGAATTATCCAAATATGTAAGCAATTCCCAATGTGCGTTTACTTCTTCTTTTTTGTACTAAATCACAACGAGATTCCTTGATAACAACATTACAATCAAACATTTACATAATACAAAGTTCTTTTCGTTTATCTATGCTATACACCAAAACTTATAAGAAGAAGAATTTAAGGAGTGATCACCGACTAGCCACTAACGGAAGAAGCAAGATGCGCACTGCTCATTAGCGAGTATGCAAGTGAATTGTGGATTGAGAACGTGATTGCATAATAATGATCATTAGGGGTAGCATTTTAGTGCGAAGAAGATAGACGAAGATATAGGATTAGCTGCTATAAAAGGAAGGATCTCTAATAATCTCAAGAGTTCAGACGGGCAAAACTGCCTTGTATTCATTCAAACATGAAACTGAGATAATGTTTTATTTACCATTCTCTCATTAATCAAATCAGACACTCTCACTTAATATATTATTATGATAATCAACACTGCACTCAAAGCACCAACCACTCAAATAGACATACGAAGTCTCTTTTATAAAAGGCGCATGTTGCATGCGCTCCATTGCTTTCTAATATTCATCAGTTAACTGAAGCTTCTTCATCAGCCTTGACGCCTGAGATCATTGTAGCTGATAAACAATTAGAATGGAGATTGTGAGTAAGATTTATAGCGTGCGACTTGATGAAGAACAGAGTGTGAATTTCACACGATATCAACACTCCACGAGTGGTGATTTCTCGAGAATTGCATCGAATTGCGCCAAAGAAAGTGAATCAGCTGTGATATGTACAGTCCACTATAACTTTTGTCCAATAATTTTTATTTGAGTGTGAATGATACAAAAAAGAGATCGATCGATGAGGTGTTCGACATTCTGGAATCGGTATCTAACGAATTATTTCATAAACTCGATCATCACTAGGTAATGTCCACAAACAGATACTCATATAATCAGATATGAAGACGATCTGATGAAAGAATTGGATGAGTAACCTTCAATGCGGCCCATATTGCGCCATATCAAAACACGCGACTGGATTGCGCTAACCGTAAACATAATCAAAACGTGACTGATTGATAATTGGCACATGGAAAAAATAATGAAGAGATAAATTACAAAAGAGGACAAGATGAAAGAAATGCAATTTGAAAGATATAAGTTAAAATGCTCGAGAGCCAGAGTTAGAACGACCAATTTCCCACTGAAGCGATCGGTAGACAAAGTCAGGTGAGACGGGGTCATCAATAAAGAATCAACTCAAAACAATTCCATACAACCCTCACATTATCTAAACGCAATAACTTTCTCAATTGGTTTGTTGGTTTTCAGCGATATTCGTTTAATGTTATACTGCATTGGTTACTTTTGAACAAACGAATAAATGAATCAATGCAAAATGCGCTATAAATTAATAGTAAATTGAAAATTTATAGCAAAATGAAAGAGAATCGCGCAAGCTATTAACACTCGACGGTAATAAATACAACGAATGGTTACAGTCAATACAATAACACATTAAGGAATGAGTAGAATATGGACAAAGTTTGATGCCGTGACTGTGCTCGTAAAAACGCAATAAAGTTTGTCAGTTACTGTTTTAGCGGTTTCTCACCTTCTAAAACTCACTCTCATGGCTTTTCGCTGGAATTTTCGCAGACCAATCCTTTCGATTTCCATTTAGCACGATTAAATAACCATAAGCTCACGATCAGATAGAGAATTTATAAATTATTGATGTAATGGATCTTAAAAGCTTCTATGGAATACTTCCTGCGAGTAATATGAACCATAAAATCTAAAGTTATTCAATCCAGTGAGTACTATATGGATCAGAGCAGAGAAAAGCAGCCGTATTTAGACGAATCAACTTAGGCTTAGGAATATAACTGACTGAATGCCTGATGAAACCCGCGAACGATAGATAATCGACAAATGATGTACGAAAACAGGAAACTGAATTATCTTTCTGAATTATTTTCAGTCAAATCGTTAGAATAACTCTAACAGTATTGATATTTCTCTATGGTACATCCTCATCAATGAAGAACACAACAGAAAAGTATTATGATCAATAAAATCGATTACACATACAGTTGTTTTCCTATAGATATCGCAAATATTCATCGATATTTTGAATCTCTTTTAAAGTTGAAAAGAGCTATCAAAAGCACAGATTGACTAAATCAAAAAGCAAAGATCACAACAGTTCTAGGCGATAACTACACAAATATTAAATAATTTGTAGGATCGGATAAAACGAAGATCCAATGATCCACCGCAATATCAACAACAGAAAGAGTATTGATGACAATATGAAACAACGATAACACAAGCGAATGACGATGTGTGAACAAAAACGAAAACAGTGGTCATGACCTATGTGTGAGTGAGACTGTATAAATAAATCTTGAATAATAATAAGATTAACGATTAAGGACGAAAATCCCATCAGATTCATCGCATAAATAATCAAACAAACTGATGAATGAATAAAGGCAGAAACATTGTTCAATCAATGCATATAAGTGAATATGAGCCCATCAGAGACCCATCTCGCTTGGGTATTGACCATTGCAAATGTTATTTGATCCGTAATTGGGCAAACATACTCACTCGTAAGCGTATAAGGTAAGAAAGAGCTTGTTGCTTGGCTGACTGAATGGAAGCTTGCAGATTTCAAATTTCAAACTAATAGTTAGCCATCGAGGATTAGATTTCAATGTTTATCCAAACATTATTCGTTCCTCATTATATTTCGTCTGATTGTCTTTCTACAAGAGCGATTCATTTCGATGGAACATTTGCATTCTCGCCATGCCGACTGAGATAATCGGATCTCTGATGACCGGAAGGAAATGTTTGGAATTCGGAGTTTATAACCCCAAAGCCGGTAAGAAGCTACCGGAAGACTTGAATGCATCCGAAATTCGCAACGAGAACAAACCTGATCCAAATCAGCAGCGTCCAGTATGTCGTTGTAGAGCGCTCCACATGCTTCCACAAATAGCTCTTGGGCACGATGTATAGCTCGGGCTTTCTGAAAAAAAAAAATTTTATTTCATCAAAAGGTTAGCACATTTTCGATACAATATAGGAGATTTACTGATATATCAATTGCATGTTAGACTACTGAAGCAAAGATGTCATTAAAGATAACGAACGCACCAAACTCATATTAATAACAATTGTTGCATACAAGCAATATGAATAATACTGCCCACTGATTATGTGCTGATCAAGGCAATACAAATCTTGCTGTTCGGGTAGTATTTCATATGAGAATATATTCGAATAAGACTGCTACAGCAACGATGCAAGAACGGTTTATTTTTTGTTGGAAACTGCAAAATGAAGGGTAAACTAAAATGAAACGGTAAAATTTCTTTAGAGAATCTTGAAAATTGGAAATTTTGACAAAAAAGAATTTGAAAAATTTTTCCCTAGGAAACCAATAAAATTTCACAAATACGCTGAGAATTTTGCTCAAAATCAAACAATCACCTAAACTGTAAAACGAACTGTAGCCGAAATATTGCAACTCGGATGTGATCGAAAGGCAGCAATGCGCAATTGGAACAGCGAGCGCTCACTAATAAAATGTTCGTTTCTCAATAAATTTGTACTCGATCAACTAAACATTCTCAATTAAGTAGTACAAAACTCGAATGAATCCGCACATTGATAACACACAACATAAATTTGTTTGACTGATGGCACATCGAATCAAACGATATTCATTTCAATCATCATCAAATGCGATCGGTGAATTCTTTGATTCAACGGTAATGTGATGATGACGCTATCGTCAATTGCTTATTGCATTGTAATTTAATGGGCGATTTTTTGCTCGATTTTGAGGAAAGCAATTAGCGAATTGTTCTGAATGGTTGGGTGATCAAACGCGACTGGAACACATTTAAGTGTTGCTGGCCGTTTCCGTTTTAAAACGAGCGTTTAATGAAATTTTTTGCAGTCGTTATAGAATTCATCGCTTCAAACGCCGGAAATTTCAATGGAATGCGAGAAAAATTTTAGGAATTCCCGAAAGTCCATCAAAAAAAGAATAAGAAGAATCAGTTTTGATATAATGATATTTCCGCAATCATCATCTTGAGCTCAATTGATTGATTGATTTATCGTTAATCGATCAGGACTAATTGATCATTCATCAAAATAGCACTATTGGAAAATGAATGGATTGAGTTGTCAAAACGATTCGGAAATGGAAATCAATCTTCACCGAATTCAGATCATAACATTGACGACGAGTGCAATGATAGGGGTATTTCGACTGCATGAATATCGCACTTCTCACGTGATTTTTCGAGAAAAATATCGCTTGCCGTGGGAACAGTGAAAAGACCTTTTGAACCTTTCGTGATTCTAAGGAAGGGATATTTTTCTTCTCAAAAATTAATGGAATTTTTCGACGTAAGCGAACATGGCCAATGGTAGAAAAATTGTCATGAAACACTGTTCACAATACGGCGATTTTCTTCGCTTGGAACGTTGAGATCCTAAACAAATCAAAATTTTCTCGAACGAATTGAGACTATTGAGACTTTGCTTTAAGAAATTACTTTCTTCTCCATAAAGTAGTCCTCTAGGCATTTCAATTCAATGCAATATGTCAGCAGAACACAGCAACTGAAATCTATAACTTTGAAAAGCGCCTCAGATTCCAGGAATCACCTCAAATTTACGAGAAAATCTTTTCAAAAACTGGAAATATGTTTGCAAAAACGACAAAACGACACATGCCAACAATAGTAAACGACGAAAAGTTTCCACAAATCAGCTTGAATATAATCGGTCAATGCTAAACGCATTTTGCAGTCAGATGGGTTGTTGTTTATTCAATTGATGCCTTGACAATGCATTGGAAGGTATTACAATCGAATAAATATACATATTGGATTTAGATGAATGATTCAAGCATCATTGCATAACGTGAAACTGCATCACACGAAATCGGAAAGGATTATGTTATAATCCTTAATTCATCACTTGCTTATATATACGCTAGTGCGTAAGTGTTGTGTACAGATCCATTATTCTTTCATATACTTCAGATCAGAAACTAAATAAAGATTCAATATTTTTGCTAGTTTTCAATAAATTTTGATCATGCAACAACGTCAAATAGAATTTTTTCTTAAACATTTTTTTCGTAAAAATACTGACATGATCGCATTACATACGGAGTATCTATGGATTACATTTACTACTGATCACCTACCGCTGTTCCGTTGACTGGAAGCGATTTTTTAATGAAACGCTTCCGAATCGCATGGTTTCTAATAATTTTTTCATAATATAGGGCAGTTTTCTAGGCGGAAAAAACATTTTTTAGCTTGAGACCGGAAGAGAGCAATCAGAATCCAATGAAGAGATCAATTTCACTTAGTGTGGGAAACCCAGAACCGAAGACTGGTCATCACCGAGTACATGCTACCCAGAATCGAAGAATTAGACGGGAAGTCGGCGTGATGAACTCGACGTAAATACTTCCTGTTCAGACACTCTTTCATATCGAAAAATTCACGATATCAATGAGAAAGCCATCAGTTAGGCTTGCAAAATCACATGGTATTGTAAAAGCTTGAGAATGTGCTTTAAAAGACAAAAGAAAAATAAATCGGAATAGATCTCAAATGGAGAAAAGAGAAAATTCCATCAAATGCTTGGCGCCAACCAATTTCTAGGCATCCCAAGAATGCAATCATGTCCATGTGAAAAATCAAATGCGCACATTCACAAATATCCTCAAATATTGTATTATCAAATCAAATAGAGGGCACTGGAGTGGAAGAGAACGAAGATCCGAATTGGCAAATCAAATAAAGGAGCATAGGCGATGCGCAGATGTTTTAAGCCAACAATATGGGAGAGTAGCCCAAAACCTCTGAGCTTGCTAGATCAATAATCCAAGTTCGAATTTCATGAATACAGATGATTTCAAACGCTATTATCGTTAGCTGCGCAGAAAGAAGAATGTCAAGGAAGGAAGAATGTGATATCAGTGATACTGTTGATAACAGAGAGGTATAAACTCATAATGAGTTTGATTTGTTGATTGAATAAATAAATCAGTTAATCTGGCGAATATGACAAAGATGATATAATTAACAACTATGAAGTGATAAACTGATAAGTGTAATTTTAAAAGGCTCACCGAATCACTTTCACTGGTGGCACTATTCGAGAATATTTCAGTGTTACTGCTCGATCGTGAGTCGCATACACTCTGATGTGAGAAATAACTGAAACGTGAATCGTCCATGGGAATCGGGGTGCGAGCAATATCTTCGGCGCAATCAACAGCAACGAATAACGTCTCTGAATGTGCAGAGACTACTGACATAATTCGTCGATGAGTTGAATAGCTGCTGCTTGTTGGATCGTCGTTCAATCAAACACTTAACTTTGATGATGAGTAGTGAAATAAGATCTCAACACTATTGCTCATTCCTCACAAAGAATATTGTCGCCATCTCTCTGAAGGATGCACAACGACTTCTGTCTGATGTTTCTGAATGCAAATGCCTGAAAGCGAAAAATTTGCCTTTCTTATCGTCAAAAATCGTCAAAATTCGACGTAAAATGAGCGATTTAGATATTTACGGAACACAATGACTAATAATGGCGGCGCAAGCGTTCATGATTCGATATAACTGGATCGATGATTCACCATTTCATAGACCTTTCTTATATACCTAATGTATTGTCCTATCGAATAAGATGGCTGAATCAATTACTAAACAAAATCCCATTCAGATGCATTTTTCGTGGTGAGTGAAAAGTAAAACACTTCGGTTATAAAACTGTACAACTGGATGAAATTCTCTGAGAAACTGAACTAAAACTTCGATTTCCAAAAATGTCCTTTCACACAACATATGGTTTATTTACTACTCTAGCAGCCATTCCAAAAAAAACTGCGTCACCTGATTTTGATTAATGCTTTTTTTACGGCAAAAACATCTTATATTACATCAATCATTCAGATAACAACGTATTGAAGACGATACAACGAAACGTAAAACCGAACCAAACCCTTCAATCAAATACTATCTACGTTTTTATACACTACAAGTTTCGATGATTCTAAACATTGATGATGAGAGCAAATCAAACAGAATCGAAAAGAACAGAAACTCATAAAAATGTCAGTCAAACAGAACAACGAATAACACATTAGCAATTTTTTACAGATATATCCAAAGAATTTTATAAGATATATCCAAAGATCTATCCATTTGGCATACTTTTGAAGGTATATCCAAAGAATAGTCAATCAGTCAGTTAATTAGAATACAGAACAAAACTATTACATCGTAAATCAGATACAGTACCACTGACAATAAGCAAATGAGATCGAACAAGTGCACAAAATATGAGCATCATCTTACGAAGCTTTCATACAATAGTTACTGTCTGAGCAGTTTCTTTGTTCGACAGTTGAAAACTGTGTGCAAAATTATTTATCGTTCGTTATAGTGCTGTGTCATCGGACTCGTACAGGATAGTTGAAGGGATGTACTTGAACATTTTCCGAATAATATTGGAAACCGGCTTGTGGATAATCGCGAGGTGCGAATTTGTCAAATCAAAATCACTGATCGAACTATTTCAACATAATCGATACAAATGAAAACAACGAAAACATTGGTTGGGACAATATTTTAGGCAACATGCGGAATAAATTAGAATAATACATAATGTGAGGTAAATTAGTAAACGATCACCGAGTAAAATGAATATTTAGCACAGAAATGAATGAATTCAACAAATATATCGCCCACCAAACAAAGCAACTTTCACAAAACGGCAATTCCTCGCAAAACCGATGAAAATGAGTGAAATGTATCGGAAAATTTGAACGTAACGCTGCGGCACATTTCATCTGATGATTTACGAATTTTTATGGATTTACCATTCATTATATTACACACAAATTGCTATGTCCTTGCTTCCTTCCTTCCGTCGTCGTTACCACTACAAATAATATGAGTAATTCTTCGTTTATTTTGTTCATCTGAATGTTTGTTGACAGATGGATGCACGGGTAGGTGGAGATGGATCGCGATGAGACATATTTACAGCAATTCAATTTAGATCATATTCACCCTCACTCATCACTCCGAATTTCAACGATAATGATAATGATAGCACATAGTGCATGATTTATGAGAGTTTTAATGACCACTTAATCCATCAGTCAAGCTGATGTGAGCACCAGAAATTGTCACTCATCGTCAGATGTAAATTTAAAATATCTCGTTTACTCGACAAAACAATTCAGTAATAGCATAAACATCAAACGCCAAACATTCACTTCCTTTAATAAACCAGTATCTTTTTTGAGGCATTATAAGACTAATTTCGCAAAGTGATAATGTCCTCAATCTTGTCCAATAGATCGTAGCTCTCAACACCAATACAAACATGACGATTTTCTACAGTTTTGTTGTCAAATATCTAATGTTTGCGCAATTTTTTAGAGCTTGTGCAAGTTTTAGTTTGCGTAAATGCAATATAATATAATATGAGATCATTCAATCAGTGTGCAGATAAACTGAAAGTACAAAATAAAACAAAAATGAATGAATGAGATGTTCGAACGTCATCATCATGATTTCGTACTACCATAAATTTTACCCTCTTCACACCTTTGCGTTTGCTAACAACTGAATGATGAACCGACCGTCAAAAGCATTCATCACATTCATACGACAGTACAGATTTGCTTACGCAGTTATATAGTCTAAAAATGTTCCCTTCGAATTGAAAATATTTTATGGTACCGAAGTATGGTGAAGTAGTTTTGGCAGTAATTGAAAATATCGATACTATATAAAGAAAAACATCTGCCGAGAACTTGAGAATTTCATTTTGGTTGCTTTCCTCTGCGAATCCCTAGAGATAGGCATATTCATAGATCAGTAGTCAGCCCTTAAAGATTCACAGATTCGTGATCGATAGAACAGGTACAGCAGAGAACGAATGGTTCATCGACGACAATACGTTATTGTTGCTTAATCCAAGGGCGCCAACGATCACTGATCAAATAAAACAAATGCGATTTTCAATGGATTACACAAGGATTAAGAGTAAATTTGAAGAACGATTGTGAAAAATGTGCTGCATGAGTTGTGCCATAACACTACGCGTATAAACTCAGATGAATCCATCAAGTAAGCAACTGATCCGTGATAATGAGTAAACGAGAAAGTAATTAACCTAACTAGATGAGGACCGATTTCTGGAATTGGTCATCTTATAGTTAAATCAATCACCCAGAATAAATTAGTTTTTTATTCTCACTTATGCATTCAGATCATCAGATATAGTTTGTAGGTGCAGACATTTGAAAGTGCGAAAATAAATTTCCTACTCGTTGCCTAATAAATCGGCTAGAATTTGAAATCACCTAAATCCATCTAGACCGTAATAGGTCAGTGACGCTATTTCAAGCGATAGCATTGCACGCGAATATCACTATAATCGTAAAGTGATCAATGAACAATAAGAGAATTACATTAGGAATATTTTTAAATCGTTTATGGTGCGAATAAACGATTTCATCATCGCATTACAAAACTGATTATTACTCACTTCTACAAGCGCATCACTCAGCATATAGTATCATCAGAAAGGATTATTAATCAAATACTATGAAAATGCTCGTGTTAAGGCAGACCTATACATGACGCCATAGTCTTGAGAAATCTCACGTATAAACACTCACCAAAATAGAACTCCCTACTAAGAAAGATTGTTTTAAAAAGTTTGTTTGCTTAAAAGTTTAAAAAAGTTTTTAAAAAAAGTTGTTTCAAAAGAAAGTTTGTTTTAAAAAACGTACCTAACACACTTCTAGCTAACAAACTGGATGAATTAAGAGGCGCGAAGAAAATACGAATACGATTAGCACTTTGCAGAAGGATATTACTGTTCATAAGGATGCAGTTGAAGAACGATCGATGGGTGAGCAATAATAATATCAGTGGATCGAAAGAACGATCTGCGATGGATAATCGCCAGTAATGTATGGAAGTGAGATTATTTTTTGGGATGTTCGTTTCATTGTTTGTTACTGATGAGATCGAAAGAGACGCAGCAGAATGCAGCAGTTCATATATGTGTATTGTTGACAGGTAAACAAAAAGGTAGATTGTGAACAAGGATAATTACTGTTGGATGAGTGCATCGATGGATATTTGGTGGGATATAGAAAAGATATATTGAAGTGACTATCTGCTCTTCGATAATCGTAAAATAAAAGGTAAAGAACAGCAGATGTTAACGTTGAATGGAATTTTACCGTTCACTATTCACATATAAAGCCACATTGATCATACGTTTAATTCGATACAAAAATCAATTCATTTCCTCGGTTACCGCTTCATTAAGTGAGGCAAATCTGTTTGAAATTTGAAATATGATAAGATAATTTCGTTTGTTCATTTCATTCTCCATCTGGAATCTAGAATGTTTAGTGAATCGAGGCGAATATATAAAAGGAAATAATATATTGATGGAAAGCAACAATGGTTCATGGTGAACATCCTAATTATATGATGGTATGTTGACCTGTACCTAAGAGAAATGATGCTACATCAAATTCAACCTTCATTTTTTGAATTGCAGTTCTCAGGTCATAAGGACTTCAAAAGATTTGCAAAAGTAATGGGAAGTCTTACCCTAAGTACTGAAGTTCTCATTATCAATTTCTAACATTCAATGGAACAATTTTAAGATTTCAGATTCGTAATAGATCTGAGTGCTTGAACGGAAGGATATTCATGAGAAATGAACATGCAGAAACCTATTGCAATCAACAGTGAGTTCTTACAAGTGTGATGTCTTCACAATTACAAAGGTATCTAAAAAACGGATATCTGAACAAACGGATAGCTCGAATGATACCTGAAAAACGTTATGAGCAATAACTGAATATATGATGTATTTGTAGATGATAATCGAATGAAGTGATGTTCCCAGAGAGGATACTAGAAATATAAGTGGAATGTATTGATGAATACAATAGGGATGTTGTGTGTTCACACGAATTTTGTATTCTTCAAATTGCAATAAGCATCCCAATAAGAGGCTTATGCTTACAATAGTTCAACACAAGATGTAGAAACATACCATTACAAAGATGTATTGTACAAACAGTTCAAATTCTAATGATATGAATAGTAATAATAATAATATGAATGACAATAGCAATAAGAATAATAATAACAATGATGACAAAGCATAACAGATAAAGATATACGATGATGTTTGACATGAAGATAATGATATGCTATGATAGGTTGTAGATGGATGTACAACAGAAGCACACATTCTCAGAATACTTGTCAACTCATTTCCGTTGGTCAATGTCTAGGTGCTCATAAGCATTCACCTCGTTTCCGTTAGTTGTTGTTTACTGTGACAAGTAGTGATGCTACTTTACAAGATAATATAATAGACCGACATAATACCCACTTATCTCGACAAACAGCTCTATAACAATGCTAATAACGTACTGATACAGTGGTCCCGACGTTCCGATGCTTCATTACCCCTTCGATGATCTGGCAGGTCGTTATACCCCCCCCCACTACAATAATTCATCATTTCCATACATAAGATGAGAGCTAACTTCCTGATCACCTCCATTACCCCCTTGACACCCTGAAATTACCCAAAAATAGGCAACTTTCCCCATATAGGAACCTTTGCATTAACAGAAATTATAGTAGTGATGAAAAGGACGAGCGAGAATGAAATACTGATAATAATGATAAGATATGATCAGATTAATCATAACATAACATTAGATCGATGTAACACGCACCCATTTTTCACAAAAATATCAATAACAAACTAACAATCCCGTTCAGTACTAATTTTATTAACAGTAACAGAATGATAACTTGATGACAACAGGAATCTTCTAAAATTAATCTTTCTAAAAACAACGGTACTTTGTGTTACTGTAATACGGCTTGATTCATTGTATTTGACTAATACTTTGTTAAGCATTAAAATTACAATTTATAAAACACAGCAACACGAATGAATCAATCAAATGAAAAATCTCTGAAATGAGAAATGCTTTAAAAGTATTGCAGGTGAAAACATCATATCGAATCGAACGTGAATGAACCGGTTCCTTAACGGTTCAACCTACTAGGCTGTGAGGGAAAAAAATCCTTCAGAAAACTTTTTCGTGCGCCTCGTTTCTATAAGATTTTACTCAAATTCTATCTTAGAATCTAATTTTTTGTTCAACTTCATCAATTTGCTCACGTGCAAAATTCAATTCCTTCTACTAAATAAAATAAAAAAGTTTAATATCACCTAACAAAACAATGAATTCTGCAGGTATTGCTCTACCAGACATACTCTTGCTGTTCTTAAAAACGGAACAGATAAGAATAAATAAACAAACTGACGTACATACTTAAAAATTAAAAAATTCGAGATCGCTGATGTAGAATTGCAAGGATTTCGTCAAACTTGAAACATTTTTTGCAGTAATTTCTGATGACTCGACTGTAATGTTTACCTTCTTTAAATAAAAGGTAGGTCTTAAGTGATCCGAATATTATTGTATATTGACTAAGTTGCAAAGAAAAACGATATTGATGAGATTAATTGAACCATGGTGCAATATTTTACAATCATTGAATGATGAATTCAAAAACCAGATAAACAGAATCAGATTTAGATAGTTGATATTAAGAGGCAACCGATGCGTTCGCTGTTGGTTGATCAATATGAACTGAATGATCGCATTCACTGTGTTCAATAAAGAATTTATTTTGACTTTATAATCCTCAGAACTCATAAAAAGTGTCCCATGAATGCAATAAGGCCGTACTAATCCATCATGTTTCGGTAAGTGCAAGTTGCGATGAATGAATGAGTTGAATGCTTTGTGAGCACAAAGGACAACAACGACGACAGTAACGATGATAATAAAAATAATACTTATGGTAACAATAATAATAACAGCAACAATACAATTCTGTTGCATACTTTAGTATCAGCACAAACAAATTAAAATACTGCCAAGTCATCCAAGAACCTCTCACATAAGAACTCAAAGTAATGAGAATAGAAACTTACTATTTGTACAGGTGTAAATTGTAACGGAAATATCAAAAACGAGGCATAAGAGTGGAGGATTTAATTACTCATGCATGCGAATATTAATGCACGTCGATGAACACAATGCAGGTGTATTGACGAGATATTGTTCAAATAGGAACGGCAATAGTAATGACAATAGTTACAGTTATAATAATTCTTGCAATCTTCAGAGCTGCTGACAAATCAACGACAGCAGCAGCAATCATCGAATGTAGACGATGATCAAACGAGCAGTTGAAGAGGAAACAGGTGAGAAATTAAGTGATCAGAACGATTTGGCAGGTGACCTTTATCAAACAAATGCATTTACAAATGGTTGGTGCCATTTTCTTGACGTATCTGTTGTACTAGTTACAGTTCATCTATTTTATTATGATAACATAATTAATATAATGAACAGGAGAGTAATAATGAATGCAGTTGATAAGTAAGTTTTATCGTTTAAATGTTGACTATGCGAGCAATTGACTCATTTTAGATCAATTATCTATTCAGTTTATTGTATTTATAACTGGGATAAAGTCATCGCAAAATCATCAAGTGTTCCACAAGCGTATGGTGGCATGAGATTATTGCCCTGATCCGCATCGACGGTGACCTAGATCCATAGTACAGAGCTTGTTCGAAGATAATTCCGTCCTCTCAATCACTCACACGAAAACAAGGATATGGATAAGTTTCTTCCTGGCAAGTCAACTGATCCTTTCGGAATAGAAGGAAATACTTCCGTTTAATTAAGTCAGAATAAATGAGTAAAGATCGAAAATGAGACTCGAAACATCGGTTCGAAGAACTCATCATGATCGAAAAGCAACGAATAGGAAACGAAACTCGTAACAATGCAACATTTCAAACTTAACGAACAAAACGATACGCAAACTGAAACGTTATACTTTAAAAGATGTAAAACGATCGTTACCGTCATGTGGTTCATATGAAATGTAACAATTGTAAAAACAATCCATTACAATCCATTTGAAATAATGTTGTACGGACGACGGTATCAAAATTGTGCAAATTATGAATTTTAAGTTATAAATCGCTTCGAAAATGAATGCCCAAAATAAACAAAAAAAATTGAAAAGCGTCGACTGAAATGTTTGTGTAATTATTGTGATATGAATCTCTGATCGAGGTGTGCAGATGAATAACTAACGAACGACAAAATGGGACGACGATTCACTGTTTTGATCAAAATGATAATCACAATAGCGATGTAATATGCATAGCTGCTATATTACAGTGTTACAGTTTCAGAATGCGCTCACATCAAGATGCGCACATTCTTAATGCAAAAACAATGTGTGCAATCATCAATGATCGCTGTAATGATAAGGCAAAATCAAAAAGGAAGATTCATTCATTCATTCATTCTAAAAATGCAATAATCATAAGATGTGATCAATTGATACACCGTCATAGCTGTGCGTATCGCATGAGAATGCACGACCAGCTTATAAGATCGCTCGTTCGATTACGTCAAAGCGAAACACATTTCAAGCGTTACAAACGCCGCTTATTGCTTAATGGGGGAACAGCGATGATAGCTTATTGCTCTGATGGGGCATCACTTGATGAATCAGTATCCGGGATTTGCTCAGGATTCGACATTATGCAGGATTCAGGTGAATAAAAAGCAATCAAAAGATATAGTCATCTTCACACTTCACACTAGTCATTAAAACAATTATTTGAAAACTGTAATAAATCAGTTCTTGAGCGATAACCATGAGAAGGCACATTAGGAAATTCAGTTGGTTGGATGACTCAAAAGAACAGATCACGTCGAGTACGGATCGATTGATACGGTTGGACAGTTTGACGAATACATGAAACATTTTTCCTAGAAGTCAAACACAATCTCATCTAGCAATACGCTAAAAGTCTTTAAAAACTATCGCCCTCCTTTGCCATATAAATAGAAAACTTTTCACTAGTAAATAAATTTTAAAAAAAGAGCAAAAACAGTAACCAAAGAACCGTAAGAGGGCAAGCGTCGATCCAGCTATACGACAAACTAACTATGCGATTTAAAAGATGATGAAATTCGACCAAAAATATGACAAACAACAATAACACAAAAAGAAGCAATTAAATTTTGCATTTGAATGTCGTCACGATGAAATAAATCTCACTCATCAATCAACATCACACACAAACATATAACCAGGTGTATTGTTCCATTCATAAATTATTCTCAATTTGAATTCTACAAAAGTGCGAAGCATGAATGAGTGAATGAATTATTATGTTGGAAGACGCCAGAGGACAGGCTAACTGCTAGAGTCCTACTGAGGTAGGTGATCGTTAGTCGGAGATTGAGTAATAAAGAGAAGCACTTCGAAACGAACGAAACGGTGATTGATTAGGGAATCGTTACGAAGAGTCATCATCACAAAACAGGACAAAAGTGGCGGGCAAAGAAGCGTGCCGATACACCTTAAGACTTCATTTGGGTATTATTTCATGATCACTGAACGATATTCATACTGACTGATGCATGATGCATAGATGAATGGACATCAGCCATCATCCATACCTTTGTAATTATCATGCACTTTTGCTGAATTCAATTCAGCTCAAATTCTCTTTTATTGCTGACCCATTCCCTCCAGATCAATCGATTGATCAACCGACGCTGATTTGATCTATAAGATGAACTGCTTGGAATGGATCAGCATTAGAATTTCGAACATACTGAATGAATGATTTTCCGCACAGGAAATTTTCACAGCTTGTAAAGTTGCTTAGAAACAGTCAAATCATTACGTAAAACCGATGATAATGTATAGCAACAAAAGGTAAACAATGAATTGATCAATCAATAGATTGCTATATCAACAATCGATTTCTTATGCCACTCATCACTATCTTCACACTGAACTAGTCATCAAAATAATTAATCACACCAGTCAGACATCGCCCTATTGCAAACAAACGAATAGATAAAATGTGACTATTTTTTTCAGTTCTCATGATTTCCAATCATGTTTCATGCACTACCACACGATAAGTTTCAGGTTATTATTTTGCCTAATCGTCTATGAACGACGACAACAACAACAAGCGAATTTCCTTACAATTCTATCAAATAATAATTATTGTTGCCCTAATGAACATCACTAAATGCTTGCAATACAACGTAAATATGAATGAATGCAGACATTCACAACGTGATAATTGTGTGCTTATTAGAACATTTACGTTCTACATCTCTAATTAACATCATTCAGATGTTACCTTCCTTCAACGAACTGAACATGGAAAACGGTTTAAAGTGCATCAGTGAATCAATTCAATACTTTATAGATTATTGATAAAAAGCAAAGAAAAAACCACGATTCAACTGCATCGCTTGGAAAGGAACGACATCATGAACTCACAATCAAATGAACGTAAAAGGCAATTTCGATAGCATTAGTCATGACTCGGAAAAGATTTTCTCAAAGAGTAACGTTATGTAGAAGCGTAAAAAGCCACAGAAATCACATTGTATGAATGGGAATACGCACAATTCATTACTCTTTTAAAATCACATAAAATGATATCAATGAAACTACCGAACTCATTGAATAATATCCGAAATATTCCTGCTGAAGATACTGAATTCACAACACAATTTGTACATTACCAACAAAGACTGAATGCAGCAGACAAGCCTAAGATCGATACAAAACATCGCCATCATTCTGTATGATACAAACAACAATACTTGTAATCAGTACCAACTAATGTTTGCTAGCGACAATACGCACCTGTTAGCCGTGAACGTATAAGTTAATATTAAGCAAACAGGTGAGCGAACATCTTACGTGGAACACAATCGCATCCCACTGCTTTTACTACCTTCTACAACAATCTCAGCCGCGTAATTGTCATTGAAAGAAATCAATCGGCGATCGCTCTCAACGTTGCTCACAAACAAAGCGATTTTGCTTCCGTAAATGCATACCGGGACATAATTATTACTTGGACATCGAGTGGTTGTTTCGTCGATCGCGGTGAGCGATCGTCGGAATATTTATTTTATTAGAGTAATGATTATTTATTGAATTGGTATTTGACTGCGTTTAATTATGCAAAGTATTCACGGCGACTAATTATTTACTCGGTTGTGTTCGGTTGACCTGCTCGCCTAGCCAGCGGGGTGGCTTAAATTAAGGCTAAAACAATGCGCACGGAAACGCGAGCATTGTGGCCAGCAACGTTATAAACGTTTGATAGCCTGGCCGATCCAGGTAATCCAGGTTAAAAAAATGCATACCGTTCACTTGTTTCCTTCGCATTGTCGGTACATGCTTTTCGAGGTGATTCGCCTGGATTACCTGGATTGGCCAGGCTATTAAACGTTTGTAAGGTAGGCCAAAATGCTCGCGTTTCCGTTCGCATTGTTTTAAGCTTGATTGATGCCACATGCTGGCTAGGCAAGCAGGCCAACTGAATTGGTGATTTAGTGATTTAGCCTGGATTTATTCTTATTTAGTTTCCTTACTACAAATCATTCCTCACTAATGAAAATGTACCGTTCTTGGACATATGAAGAAACCCGGAACCTCATCGCCTATACTTTACAATTATGACAAACTTATCAATCCTTTCCTCGATAAATCCTTTCGAAGTTGTGATCTCCTTCGCTGAATTCTTCGATGTCACGCAATGTTTTCGCTACCAAACAATTTTTCTTAAATTTTGTATTATTGCTATCACTTACCTGTCTAGCTTTATGACTCCAATAAAGACCTAAATTGAGCAATACATTAGTGTTCGTGTTTAGTGGCGCCATCAATCCGCGTTCTTCGCGTCCAAAACAATATTCAGTGCTTATGAACGCATATTTTTGATATTTGATACGTCGTAACGCATGGCGAACATTCAGCGTGCAGTATACTCCGGAAAGCATACATTTTAAATATTGCTGATCAAAAATCAAACTAATGAACATATGCATAGCATAAACCGATCATCTGATTGAGTTTCTCGAGCAACATTTCATTATCCCCGATAATACTAGGAGAAACATCAAACCAAAATTCGATAATCTGAATAAATAATCTGATTGTGAGCATCTCAAACGGCTACGGCAATCAAATAGAACACACAAAGTCAAAAATTATTGCTATGGAGACTGAATGAACGAAAACTACCGTACATCATCATAATTAATTTGAATCCATCTACCTTTCCCATATAGTTGCTCAAATTATGCACTAATGTAAACAATAAGACATTCCAATGAAGGTAGCAATTTTCAAATCAGCAGTTAAACCGTTTCGTTAGCCGAACTGATTAAAATTAGTTAAATTATTCTTCACATTCGCTTAAGCACCAGAAATGGCGAAATTTCACGAATATGATCTGACTTAACGTAGCATAATACAATTCGCGGAAACTGCACACAGTATGCAACATAAAAAGAAAGTAACATATGCAAATTGCACATTCGAAAGAATTACTCAACTCTCAGAGAGTGGAATTTTAGAGAAAGAGTTTAGCACGACATGAGAATTGCATAAGGATGGAAATTCTTTATTATAGACTCAGGGATAGATATTGAGAAAGCATATGTTGATCAAAGAGATAAGAATTGCGTTAGCTTGGGCCCAACGATCTGATCGGCAAACGATTTATCGATGTGTCGAAAGGCGGTCGAAGGCGATGACTGTGGCGATGGGGGTATTAATTGCGATGTTATTACATCGTATTCGGTTAACATTCAGTGCTGAGCGTTTAGATGAAAGTTATAGCACTTGCAACACAAGCACTTTGTTTATAACTTTTAGTTAGCAATAGAGAATACATAGCTGGATAAGATGTAATCAGTCTTATAGTGAATAAATATATGATATACATATTTAAGGCGATGGCATATCCAGATAGTATATTTAGCATTATTCAAAGATCCTGATTTATTGCCTGATGATGTTTATTTTTGCTCTGCTAAAGTATTTACAGTCAAGGAACACGCGGTTTAAGATGATTTTGACATTATCGTCGAATTGGATATCTGACAAAATGTTATAGTACTTGATAAACCGTTACGCATTCATATAATATCGTTAAAGACAGTCCCATAACTTAAATGTAGCTGACAGGCAATCCCATAGATAGGAAGCGTGAAGCGTCAGCTAGCACAAGCGATTGCTAGTTAGCGCTCGCTACTCGATTGATTCAATAAATCCCATCATATCTATCAAGTTTTTCTCACTCTACTTATTCTTCGGCAAGATGATCTCTAGAGATTTCGAGAAACGGAATGAACTGAATGAAAGGAGATGAAAAATTGTGTTGAGATGAAGAAATATATTGCACTTTGCTCGATTGTAACAGAATTGATGAGATATTTTGATTGAACTGACATAAGACTTAAAATATCATCCAAAGTATCACAGTAACCCACTCGGAAGTAATGATCACTCGAGAAAGAGATCACTGCTCAAGAAAGAAATGCTGTGAATGAGATAAAGGAGAGTCATAGTAAATCCCATAAGAACCGTAAATCCCAGAAGAACATCCTTCCCTAATTATCTTTACAACCAAATATTGTACAAATCCAGCTAACAATGAAATGATAGTTGAAAAGCTTTGGTATCCGATTATAAATGTTCGGTATCCAATGCAGAACTTTCGAACGAGATGTTAACAGCACCGATCATCATGTAAATAAAATAAATAACGAAAGGGCGCATTCAATCAACTGAATCACACATTGTTACGATCCGTTGAATTCCATATTAGACAGGAAGCAATTCCGAGTTATAAAAGGATTAATGTGAACATTGGATGAGACTCGATGCCAATTTCATGCAAATGTCTTAATCTTTTTACAAGCCCTGTCAGCAAATTCCGTGATCCGTTCACATTGTAATCCTTTTATAGCTGATGCCATCTGCCCCCATCTCAATTTCATTCGCTCATCAAAACCACATAACAATAATAATAATAATAACGATAGATTAGTTGAAGTTGTAAAAGCAAATCGAACAATAACAAGTTCAGCATGTAAATGAATGAATGAATCAGTTTTGGAATTTTAATTCTGAATTGCAAATTAAAATTTAATGTATCATCAGATGAGTAAGCATGAATTATTAATCGTTTTGAATCACCGTGCGCTCTCAAACTTCTACCAGAAACCCGATGCGCCTCATAACATCGGTACGTCGACTGACTCCATTCAAAGACTTCTGTCTGACGTATTTTGAGATTATGATTGGGCATTAATTGGTTACGGAAGAAGGAAGCAATGAGTCTCATAAAACCGCATTTTACTGAATGAATGAAATCTTTTTATAGCCCCATTAAACAGTTCCGAACCAATGCTATTATTCCGTATTGACAGTGAGTGGACTAGATTGCTGTGCAAGTAGTGGTGAAGATTCTGACATTTTGTTGAAGTTGTTATTAACGCTGCAAAAAGCAAACAGTGACGAGTTGTTGGCTTATTTTTTACTTTAGAGTAACGACTAATTTTAAACGTTGGCAATTTATTGCGGAATTTATCGCTCTCAATACCTAGAATTTAATCTGAAAAATCTTCTCACTACAACAAGAAAAATTTCTTAGAGGAAGCGTCAATACTATCGACTGTCAACAAGCAATTGCTTTCAAAGCAATTGTTTCAGGTACATCAGATAAACGCAAATACTTGGAGTGCACTTCAAACTATTCTTCACGAATATCACCAAAAAAAAGTTTTGCATTTCTCAAGGAAAAAAAACTCACGAGATTGAATGACAGATAACGATGAAGCCTTATCATGGAAGACGAAAAAACATTCTAATTTTAGCCACAGAATCATCATTGAACTTGCGTTTTTTACGCCAACTTCATTGCTGTTTACTAATAGAGTGACGACTAATTTTAAACGACAACTGTCTTCGTAAATCAATTCAAAATAATAATAATGATGACAACAGAATGATAAAGTGAGAGTTACACACAACTTCAAGGTCATCTTACAGCGCCGTCATACAAAGTTACTCAACACCTGCCTCAAATAAACTCAACCAACAGCTTAACTGTTTCCTTTCGAAGCGATAATAATCTATTTGCTGAATCATAAATCCAAGATAAAAATGACTGATTTTTAAATTTGCAATTTTTCGGTGTAATGTTGAAAATTATTGCTTATAGTTTGCTATGTGCAAAATTACAACGAAAGAAACAGCGAATACTGCTTAATACGTATATAAGTACAATGACGAGCGATTGTTAGTATATGATGGGATAACAGATTTTACAACATCGATGAGACGTCCTTAAATATGACCGATCAAATCACAGGACAATGATGAAGCAACAAGGTGATTGCTTAAAAATTTAATCAAGTATTGCGGCAAAGAGTCAAAAAATTCAATTCAACTTCATCTTTAGGCAACAATCTCATGAAGGTGTAAAATTCTTAAGAAAACACATTCATAATGATTCATGTTCATGCTTCTACATGAATGTCAAGTCATCACTAGTATTTTTCGAGAGAAAATTATTTCAGGTTGAGAATTTTTGATAATAATCATATCGTTCGTAATAATGATATGATAAGACGGGGCATGTCATGAGTGTTGCACTCACCTTTGATTTTATCCGTAAATTCGATGGCCAGTTTTGAACATTAATCATCTCAAAAATCCTTTCGAATGACTCATTCGAATGCATTTTCACAACGAAGCATCTTGTAAAAAGAGCAGCCGCAACCGTAAAGGACATAAAAGAGAAAATCGAATAAATATTCCAAATAAAAGATAAATGAATGTAGTACATCTACCAAAAATGATAATAAATTGTTTTGTTGTACCAAAAGAGGAATAAAAAATTTGCTGGACATATGACTCGGCACAATCATAAGATTTATGGCAAAAACGATGACAGCGATATATTGGAAGATCGCAAAAAGCAAATCTACTATTGCTCGCTCAAAATGCTAAAGGCGAAATCTTACAAAAAACCAGCAATTCGATGATCACATCAAGATTTTCGAGGAGATTCACTGGATAATGATATTCTTATCGAATGAGATGAGATCGCTCAATTCAAAGATCGCAAAAGAATATTGCTCAAAAGATTTTTCGCAGAAAAAGGATTAAGGGATCAACAACTTATTTCCTGCTAATGATTGACAAATCAAGTGCAATGTTCAGTAACCAGCCAGCAATGAAATAAACAGCGAAATTACGCAAGAGACGGATTAACGATCCAAATGATGCATATGTCAAAACAAAACAAACACTAAATTCATCATTGAACGCAAGCAAAAAGTTCAACAATTTGATTGTAAGTAAGCAACTCAGCGGAAATCCCAACTGAATAATAGATAAAACGTTGAATTTGAGTTGATTTATTTATAAAATTAGTTGAAATGACTATTCTACTTTGAGTTCCCAATTGGTCGATTGTATGAAAGAATGATGTTATGATAAGTATAACAGTGATGTGCACTAGGAAGTTAGCTGTTAAACTATAAAACTACACCAACAACAATTTCAGTGAAGATTAATTAATTGCAACTGACTGTGCTCACGATCAGTTGACCGATACTGTTGCTGCTGCTACTGCTGCTGCTAAAAATTTTCATCTTTAAACTAAAAGATAGAATCAGTCAAAGTGGATAGTCAAGCGGTCACACCAGCAATAATTTCTTCGCCAATATCAGGAAAGATTAATTGATTACAACTGGTACATTAAACTGGAAGATAACAAGAATATCAGTCAAGTAAGCGGTCGAAAGGATTTGCTGATGTTTAGGTGAGATGTACGCCAAAAACTTTCATTCTGACGAAAGTTGTTAGTTACATTTCATCACTGTCATCATTACACATTTTCACAATATCGTTAGTATTGTACATATCAATAGTGCATGGAACTTCAGATCAATGATATGGTCGTGTATGCATTGATGCTTGATTCATTCACTTTTATGCATGTTTCATATTGGGCGCTCAGAGTACAAACAGATACATTTCGTTGTATTCTGTTTGTTCGTAGATCGAACAGTTTACGAACCGACGAAGCAGGCTTTCCACTGAGATCAATACAAAATGAATTGATTTGTTCCAATCGACTCAATGTTTCTTAATCTAAACTTATATCAATAATTTATAGTGTAGAATATTAATAATATTCGACTGACAGGCAGACTGTTCATAGAGTTGAAGCATGATCTATAGCATGCACAATCAGCGCTCAAAAATTCGCTCTATGAATATTACGCCGAATTGTGGGATGCGATCAAATACATAAGTGACTTCCTGTACAATCATATAAACATCTCTGAATTCCAATATCTTTAGTCATCAGAGATCAACTGATTCATTAACACAATCTTATAATGCATTTCTTCGCACTTCCTGTATATAAATCCATTCGCACATCTCGCTGTTCACTTAACTGTTCAATGTAAATCGAGTTTAGGAATTGGATATTCTAAAATATATCTTCAGCAAGATCAAAATTATCAAAAATGAGACAGAAAATGCACAGCTATTCGATGAAGAATACCAACTTGAATACTTTCGAACTCAGATGTTTTCACTGAGCTATACTGTCTGAATCGTTCGAAATATTCTCTTAACAAACCGCGTAACAATGACAAAACGGTATTTTGTTCTAATCGACGAATATCAACGATTCTCAATTGTTCATAAGTGATCATTGATTAGCGAGAAATAGAGTTATCTTAAAAATAACGATAAGCATATCGCTCACTTAAGAGGATAATTTACCAAGGAAATTCTTCGACGATACAATCATCTCAAGTAGCATGTTTGTTCAGTCGTCTCATCATTCCACCACCCATTTTACAATAAATAACTCATTAACTGTTATTGTTTTGTTATGATTGAACAGCACTCATAGTAATCTTTTTATTCAGTAAACTATACCTTAAACTAACAACGTGAATCCAGTCGCCCATACTCCTAATCTAGTTTGTCAAATACAAAGCCATTATGTCGTTACAAGCAATCAGCGATTAGTGACACCTCTTCAGATTCCCAAGGCCATCTATTTATCTGAGCGCCAACATGAAAAAATATTCAACTTCACAATAGCGATCACATGCTGATGTTTTGGACAGGTGATGATCATTCAGGGAAAAATCGCAGATACACGAAAGAAATTCCGATGGATACAGAATTGTGATGAAATATCAAACGAGAAATTCTCTACAGTTGGAAAAATAATGCCATTAAAATATTGGTTGTCAACAATGCTTGTATCATAAACACCATAAGATTCTAACGACTAATTTGGAGACATGTTTTATCTTAAATGCTAAAGTTTGCGAAGTGATTCATCCATCAAATGAAAGTATGTTTCTGACTATGAGTAAAAGGTGATAAATAATGATAATAACCTCCAATAACAATATTGATGACAATTACACTAACAGTCATATTAATATCAATCGTAATGGTAATGACTTCAGTTGTTGAATGCCTCATCATGAGTCAATATACTTGCCTAACCATTATTCAACTAAACTGAAAAGATTAGCACACGATTGGTGAGACTGTATGATTGTGAGGAGAGTAGGTCAGTTCATGTGAATATTCATTCATTTCGCTTGACGTATCCAAGCAAACAGTTGAAGCGTGGTTACTCATTTGTGCACGGTTAAAAACCCGTACTTAGCATTCATTGTGAGGTATATTGCCTCATTCATTCATACCAGAAATGGCTTAATGTTGATTAATGCCCATGAAATATTGTGGTGTTAACTCATTGTGCGAATGATACATCAAACGAGAGTGCGTTTTTGAGAAAACAAAGAATACTCTTTGAAACACTTCACCTTTGAGAGTTTATTACTTTTGGAGTACAATTCCAACAGATATTATAGTTTCGAAGTGAAGATTCAAATTTTTTAATGCACAGCAGTTACGTTTGAAGAGTAGTTTGAAGTATCAATACTAATTGTAAGACAACGTGAAATCCCATCTTAGAACAATGATGGAATTTCAAGTGTATTGTTATGAGTGATCAGTTTTCCAGCAAAATACTTTCAGTTTATGATCATAGTGATATAAGCAGCTAGAGTTAGGATATGAGTGCGTATACTGATAATGATGTAATGCGATGATTGATGACTTAATATGAAAATTAAATGTAGAAGCATAAAAACGAGACAAAGGAACTAGGATTGGCAACGGGCACATATTCAGAGATGATCGATGAATAAAGCCAAAGCCAACACAATCGAACACAACAACTGTGCACCATCTGTCCATCGCATAGATAATTTCCAGTAACAGTCCAACAAAAAAATGGCATAAAACTGAATCGCCATCAGCCACTAATGAGTAATTTGAGCTTTTCGTTCTTTTATGTCCCTCTTTTTATCCAGTAAAGGAATTGGTGTCGTACGGCAATTATTGCGATTACGCTAACTGATCGAATACAGATATATTATCAACTTCTTTTTGAGATGAAACACGGGATCATATATTTTCTATAACTTTAATCCACATAGCCTTTTGGGCAAATGTAATCTGCCGTTTTGGAACCATAACTAGGGCGAATCTATATCGAATGTTTTTGAGTTCTTCCGGCAAAGCCAGAAAACTTTATTCAAGGCACTGAGTGGTCTCACAGAAACAATGCAAAAAACCAATATATAATTAATAATTCATTGAAAAACGAACGCGTATGTCAAAAATCGACTCGCTTGCAGTTTCTTTCTATATTCTGACAGAGTGTGATTGTTTTATGCGTTTCCGACTACTAAAATACTTTTTTCATTGAAGAAACTTCGTTTTTCTGTCAATCACATTTCAAAGTTAGTGGTTCACTTTGTAATGAATATTTGGATTAGGCGATGTAAAGACGGAATTAGTTGGAGTTTATCACATTGGACATTGGAAATCATTTGATGAAATGAGAATGACTGAACGAAGAAATTCGTCAAACCTGAGATGTATTCCTGAACTAAAATCGCTTTTGAGAAATATCACCATCATCATTTATATTCATAATTAGCAAGGAATCCATCACAAATGCATTTAACGAATCACAAATTTTCCACTATCCTTTACCAACTACAATGACCACTGTCAAACTCAACGACTGAAAACGTCGATTTATCTATCGCCTCTTTAATCAAGACTCTCTTCATCCAGGCTTACAGCGTTCAGTTATCAAGACAATTCCTCTGATCCACCATAATCATAAAACAAAAAGATTGCTGATACGGAAAACTTTCTGCTTTCGATGACTTAAGTCAATCATTCAGCACTAAACAGCAGTTGATGAGCGAACTCTAAGTCAGTGACAAAGAAAAGATGACAAGTCTGGAAAAGTGCAAACGAATGAATACACACATTTATGCTTGATTGAATAATAAGGACACAAAACTGTCACCGTTTACATCGACACATAATTTATGATCTTAGAAGGTCATTGCAATCACCGATACCTGATCGCAAATACTCTCACACATCATATAATCTCACATAATTATTATCCATCAAACAGTCGCGCTCATTTATGCAACTAGTGAATACTTTACACATATTGATCAATATTCCTCGGTATAAATTATATGCAATGAGTTTAATGATTAAGATAATCATGGTCTTACGTTCGCACAGTCAACGGATGACCACTGAAGCGAGTCATCAGCTGAGAATATTGCTCGGATATGAAGAAATGAGTTCGTCAACAGCCACACTTATACCTTGAGCAAACATTTAGCGTCACGCAAAATTTATCGCAGTAAACGGGGCGGAATGAGAGGCTGTGCAGTTGCTGGCTTTGCGTAGTGAGTCGCAGCAATTTGCTACTTTGAGCACTTTTACAGACAGCATATAATATGAATGAACATCGAAATGTATATGAATGAAATATTCAGAAAAAGGAACTTGTAGGAAGCGAAAAATATCGCTTTACGATTTGACAGATAAAACTGGATGAAATTGCTCAACTCAAATGAATTTCAAAGGTGTCCGTAACTCACTGTAATTTATGAAAACATCTGAAATCAAGTGAATCAAGGACTTTGACAATAACAAGAATCGTTGAAGTTTTATACCCTGTTAAATTCATATGCTGATTAACAAACCTTCTCTGAAATTTATCACAACGTAATAAAGATGCACATTATACCTCACATCCCCCTACTTTAGTCTCATCTAATACACCTGACAAGTCATCGTCAGATTACCTGATAAGAACGCAGATCTAAAGCCAATTATAAAAAAATCTTTAAACAATTCAAGGCAATGTCTTCATTCATTAATGCCACTGAATCGCACGTGATATGACAGATATATATATCTCTTCATTAAACAGCTACACTTACTCTTAGCTAAATACCAAATATTTGCAAGATCATTCATTGAATCGTTTTCTCATCAAGTTGAATTAGCCTCAACCAAATGTGACAGACATTATCTCTCTGCTGCAATCATCGTCAATGGCAGACATCACATTCCATGCGCAGATGCCATTCCGGCAATATCACATTCTCTTGAACAAGGTTCTTGCAAAAAGTATTTATCATAATAATCACTGATATTATCATTACCTTGAAACCTTGAGTATCGAACATGAAAACTTTATTGAGTATTCAACAAGAAACAATTGACAACAACAACAACAACAACAACAACAAAAAACAATACATATTGAATCGTTTAAGTAACACTCTCCGCAAACGCGGAATCTGCAGCAATTAATACATCGAAATGATTTACAATATTTTGATCTGACCAAATGAGTTTGATGATGCAGTCTGGAAGATGGTGACTGAACAATACTCAATAAATGAAGCACACATAGCAAAGAAGAATATAAGTCTGACGAACGCACAACAAGGATACAATCAATGAAAAATGAGAAGTTAACATTGAGAGTGCGTTGAACATTCGATAAAATAATTGACAGAAGACGCGAGATCATTCGAAAATATTCGGTAAGAATCAAGGATAGGATATATGCCGTGGACAAGAGCAAGATGATAGCGGTCAATGATGAAGTATTCATCCTCTTATTTGCAGCATTAATCATTCCATTTTCAATGAGCATTTTAATTCCAATTTGATCAACAGCAGAAATTCGATGGTGAAGCTTGGCTATGGCTACTTCACAACGCATTTCTAAATTCTACTTTTCATCTTCTCTGATTATTATTTCGGAAAAAAGAGAATGCTGCAAAATTTCATTATCTGGCGGATTTGAAGTTGTGGATGGAAAGTTATCAAATCGCCTCAACAGAACACGAATTTCAGACTCTCCGTTGAACTGATGAAATCTGGCAATTGGTCGAACGCACTTATGAATGAAACATGTGACAGATGGAATGAAACTGTCAGAACGTCTGAAAATGATAGACGGCGTATAACATCGCTTAAGATAAGATTTTGATCATTTTTGATCAAAATATGATATAGCAAAGACAACAAGATAAGATAAAACAAAGATATTAACACGATTCACTGATCACTTCAGAAGTCACAACTTGACAATAAGTGCAACAATTATGGAAAACATTGATCTAACGAAAGTTTCTTCGTTTGCAGTGAAGATTTTCTGAACTTTCTGACATTGTATTGAACCAAAGTAAACAAAATTCTCGACAATCGAAAGCAACGTTAAGGCAGTTAGTTATACGAGATACATTTACAAATGAATTAATTCATTTAGCAATTAATTCACTAGATCAATAACACACAAATTACTATAATTCGATTAAATATAATTAACGGCATTAAACGCCAACTGATGACGGCCAACTGCGAATCATCTATATTTATAACATAAATATTTTACAATATCGACACAAAAAAACAGTAATAATGAAAGCAATAATAACAACAATAATATAATACTAATAAGGACAGAATGAAGAACATAGCAGTGGCAATCACAGAACTAAGATTCCTCGTAATGAATATACCACAGCTATGATGACTCATACATAATTTGCTTTCTTAACATAATCCATATTCTGGCCGTCATCAATCCCTTTACTGATCATCGAAGTATATCGTTCCGAAACATGTAATTTATTGTAAAAATGGATTTTTTAATACAGTTTGGCAAAAAAAAACCCTCTTCGCAAACAGTTTATTCACAGTTAAGCAATAATAATGATGGATGAATACTTTTTGGTTTTGGGGTTATTCAATTCGATCAAATTCCAGGTGTGTTCTCATACTCCAATATGTTCTTCTGAAATTCACGATAAGTTTATAACTGAAATAATTCAACATTATTTTAGACATTTTCTGTTGAGATTCGTTTAAAAGCTACATTCAGAAGCAAAATTATACGGTCAGTATAAATATCTCTGGTTATTTCCATTTGATGCAATCGATTCGCGTGATCAATTCAATACAATTATGATTTACTTACTTTTTTTTCAAGTTTCATGTTTGTTTTCGTCGCCTTGATTGAGCAATTTTCACGGCTAACCAGTCAATACCACCGAATTTGTATTGTGCTCCAATAAAGACCACAAAAGT